>PNEQ01037535.1:0-23158 GCA_003012365.1 Medauroidea extradentata
GTGTTGTGGATGATGTGCATGAATGTGGTAGTATTGAGCCATCATTGCTGTAGTGTCGTGGTAGAGGAGTGTGAGTTGTTGTATTTAGCCAGAGCTGCTGTAGTGTCGTGGTGCATGAGTGTGGGTGGTTCAATTGGGCCGGCGTTGCTTTGGTGTTGTGGATGATGTGCATGAATGTGGTAGTATTGAGCCATCATTGTTGTAGTGTCGTGATGGAGGAGTATGAGATATAGTATAGATCCAGCGAGGCTGTAGTGTTGTGTGTGTCTCTTCGATAAATAGTTCAACCGCAACGAGATTGGGTTCCGTTGTGTTTGAAATTTATAACTATCTTCTTCTCCAACCATACAGCATGTTCCTCTAATTAATATCTTAATATATCTGCAGCAAGCATTAACGTGGCATGAATGGTTCGTCGCCTTTAGTCACTATCACCGGAGGACTTTTTCCTATTACTTTTGAACCAGCTGTAATCTTATGGTCGTGTTCTAGATTGCGATACAAACTTTTGATATTACAATTACAAGTCAAAACGGGTGTTCGCGTCGGACGAATGGTGATAGTTAATTCCGCCATACTTCACGATTTACGGCGTTCATGCCGTCGCAATATATCCTAGATAGCCTTGTACGTGTCATTACTCTCTGTAAGTAGGTCAGAAGCATTTTTCGTGCCTGGATACTTACCTAAGTTTGTTGTAACAGGCGAAGAACAATTTCAACATTAAGTTGATTGTACCGTTCAGTTAATGACAGGAAGTATCGTGTCAGGAAAAAACTTACTGTTATCGTTATGGCACAACAGTTGCTCGGCCAGCTTGTGGTCTCTAGTTTACTCTCTCGTATGGGAACATAAAACAGCAAACACCGTTGTTACACTTTTTTTGTGTTAAAGTTAAATATACATTTTTGGACAATAATACATCTTCGGTGCTGAAAAAAAAAGAAACGATAAACTGTAGAAACAGGTTTTCTTAAATTGCTGGCCTGGTCTAATATTTAGCGTACATTTTTTTTATACAGCGTCTGCTAATATCGTTACAATTGTGGTTACATCGATGTAACAGTTCAACGGTGGTCGTGGACAATTGCTCTTCTAGAACTCATTAATTTGGGTTCGTGGGCAAATTTGTGAATCTGGGAACTAAACTAAATAACGTTAATTTTACTTCTGGTAAACAAAACCATTAAAAGGAGATATATCCGATACAAGTAAAGGTGTGTTATTTTGGTGTACTTATATGTTGTTATTTTAACACATAATTGTAGTGTATCAGACTGGTAAGGTAGCGCGGCTTTAAAAACCCAGGGTCACACTTTTTTAGTTAAAATTTTTGACGCTGTCCTACATTTTAAGTACTTATTTTAATTTTATTGTTGCTGCACACATGTCTTGTACGTTTTTATATTTTAGTATTATTTTCTAACTGTGACCGCATTTAGGTTTCATTTCCGACTGTCAGTGTGTGCCTATATACAGAATGCTCACAAAAAACACCGACAAACTACGGCAGGTGATTCCTTATGAAAAATAAAGCGGAATATATATATATATATATATATATATATATATATATATATATATATATGACTTTTGTATTAAAGAGAGTAATTGGCCTTTGAAAACCAGTTTTTTTTTTAAAACTTTGAAACTTTGATTTCCCCACAAACAGAACACTAATCACGTAAACTGACAAAACTCAAGATATTACATCATTAAAATACGGCCGAAAAACCAACAGTGAATGCCAGTTGATGCATTCAACCCTTATGAAAATAAAAGGTGTTGCCATCCTTAAATTGCTGACAAGTTATTTAACGTAAGGATAATCCAACATTTAAAAGTGAATTATTGGGTAATGTAAACTTAGGAATAAAAAACGTCCTCTTGTAGCGACTATCTAGGACTCGCAGTTTTCGTGCAAAACGGACGTGAAGTTTGGCGTGGTGACACAGAGTCTAGTGTTTAGGCAACACTGCGTACACGAGTGTCTGGTTTATTCCGCAGTGCCGCACAGGTGATGGTGGAGATTAACTGTAAATATCACGGGTCGTAGTTTAAATAGCTCACATTACTGTAACCAACACTTGGTTCCTAGCTGAGTTTTCAATTTTTTTTAAAATTATAAGTGTGCAAATGAAACAATATGAGTATTTTATTATGTTCGTTAAACTGCTCAAAAAAGCTCCAACGTTACACAAAGAATTTTCATGTCCGTGTCAGCACAAACGGTAGTCTACAATAATAGAGATTTGTTGGGGTAGTATCTGCTCGGATATGTATTAAGATTTAGGTTGAAATGTGTCGTTAACTCTTGCAGTATTAAACACGCACACCATTAAAATAAATTGGTTTGAGTTAGAGTTTAAGCCTTAAGTGTCACTTAATAGTTAACGAGTGCTCATATTAAACAAAAATGTTATCTGCAATAAACAGTTAACGGGGTGTAAAATAACACAAAAATGCACTGCTTGTGTGACACTGAAGTGACATTGTTTGAGTGGTAACTGACATTTAGGAAATATGCATTAAAATCCAGACAAACACTACACTAGGGTTGAGGGATAAGGAATGTAAGGAAAAGGTATCGATGTATCACTACTGATATGAAATCGCGTAACTGATATGAAATTGTAATGTTAGGGGTATTTTGGAACCTGAAATTTGACTATAAGTTTACAGCAGGGTTGTTCTGGTACCGACGAACCCAAACCGCCCACTCCTTTTGAAGTGGAAGGGCTGAAAATTCCCAATTTTTTCTTCTCTCTGTGCATGTTGCACAACTTTCAACACAACTTTCTGGCAGAGAAAAACATCTCTAATAATGTCTCAGTCACGAGTTCTTTACATGATTGTTAGTTAGTCTATTCTTGACGTCAATTTGAAACCAAAATTGCATAACATATGTCAAAAAGTAAACCATTTCTTTCATCACACGCCCGCATATGTTTGAGTCACTGACTAGTCTGTGGTTCGTAGATTTTTATTTTTCTTAAACGTAAGTAAGACTAAAACAATAAAAATTAAGACAATTAAAAATTTCTTTGACGAAGTGTTTTCAAAATTAAGTTTTTTTAATTTCCTACGTCCTCAATAATGTTATTTTTCCTTCTCAAGGCAGTATCAGTATTGGTATAGGCAATACCGTACAGTGCCTGAAAACCATATGGGCTCCCTTACACTTATCCGTAGTGCCAGAATTACATAACTGTTTTAACTGTCTAACTTCGTGCATTGTACCGATGATACATGAGATATTTATTTCATTTGGACGTATTTAATTTTTTTTCAAAACACATGCACACATTCAACCTGGAACAAAGTGTTGGTTACGGTAATGTGAGATATTTAAAATAAGGTACGTGATATTTACAGTGATTCTCTACCATCATCTGTGCGGCAATGCGGAATAATACAGACACTCGTGTACGCAGTGTTGCCTACATACTAGGCTCTGTGTCACCATACCAAAATTTTACGTGCGTTTTGCACGAAAACTATGAGTCCTAAACAGTCGCTACAATAGGACCTTATTTTATACTCAGGTTACATTACCCAATATTTCACTTTTAAGTGTTGGATAATCCGACGTTAAAAAAAATTGTCAGCAATTTAAGGATGGTCACCCCTTTATTTTCGTAAGGGTTGAATGTATCAACGGGCGTTTACTGTTGGTTTGTCGGCCGTATTGTCATGATGTAATATGTTGAATTTTGTCAGTTTACGTCGATCAGTGTTCGGTTTGTGAAATCAAAGTTTTAAAATTTGATTTTCAAAGGCGAATTACTCCGTTAATATTACGGTTACGTACAAAATGTCTTATATATTTTCTGCTGCCGGAGTTTGTCGGTGTTTTTTTGAACATCCTGTATATATATATATATATATATATATATATATATATATATATATATATATATATATATATATATATAGAGAGAGAGAGAGAGAGAGAGAGGGAGTGAGAGAGTGAGAGAGACGATGAGTCGTTATTAGTTGCTAACCCGGCAAGAGTGAATTCCTGAGGTCAAATTAAAAGGGAAGCAATAATACACAACAGTAGGCTTATTGTAACGAATGACGGATTTATACGCCCTCAAAGGTGAAGGTGGGAAATGTGTAATTGGACTATAATATCCTATTCATTTGCAGTTAAGTAACGAAATTTCGTATACAGGCTACTGATGTAGGGATAGACAACAACAAAAAATTATGTTACAAAAAGAACACCCCTTCATACTTTAAATAAGGGGTGACAACTCCTTTAACCTTAGAACTTTGTAGCCCTTCACTTGAAGTGACGGGACACGACATGTAGGTGATCAGAATGTAAACATTAGTGAAAAAGGTCACCTTGAGAAAATCTGCTAACGTGAACCGTTTCCTCAGAAATCACATGTATAATTGGGAAGTGGTATTGTGGTGGCCTGGGAGGTAGGCAGCCAGTAACCTTTTAATGTACTGCAGTGCATGTGAACGGAAAATGTGACTTGTTTTTCGTTTCGTATTAAACGATGGTTGAGAAGGTACTGCATCCAAGTACCCTTATTGCTTTGATTAATGTTTTAACAAATTTCAATGCCTACTACTCTATCAAGACAACTAGTCATGCCGGAAATATGTGAACTAGTTGGCAAAACATTAATCACCTTGCGTATCTGTACGCTTAATGATGCAGCACATACCTGGTCAAATTTCCTTCCCACAGTTAGCCTGTATGTAGCCAGAGTTACAAGCTTGTAATGCCTGATAACAGCATTGTGAGTTGCAAAACAGTGCAAATCTATTTAGTTATTGTTCATCGCAGTATTTCATGATGATGGAGGCTTACAATTTTATTTTTGATGAAATTAACCGAGAAACGAAGAATAAGAAGATTGCGTTGTCAAGTAAACAGAAATGCACTCGTGTTTAGCAAAAATACTGGAACCTTGTTTTTCCCCCCAAACGTTTGTATCCCAATAAACGCGCAGTAACTGCTGTATGGAAATCAGGAAAAAAAAAGTTTATAGAATTTTAAAACAATCGCAATTAGCTGAATTGCATGGTGAAAAACTACGGACACCTGTCGACAAACGGAAACCAAACACAATGAAAACACAGTGTACTGATGTCTTTTTGTGGTGTGATTAGTCGGAGTGTAGATATTTTGTACATGGTTAAAAATTACGTCCCTACTCTTGAAACACGTCTGCAGGAAATGCAAACCCGCATGAGTTTTCGCGGGACAAATATCTGTGAAACAATTACCCAATGAAATTGGTTTGGTTCAAGAAATGCAAAACCAAAGGCAATTACTTATGCATGAAAACAAATGACATTGTCGCTTAAAAACTACTATAAAATAGTTTATACGTGTCACTTTAATATTTTGTATAATGGAAGAACTTACATACATTTTAAATTATAAGTCGTAATAAGAAACATAAAAAATAATACCCGGCTCCAGACTTCTTGATTTTAGTTTTCCATGGTTTCCCAAAATCACTCCAGGCGAATGCTGGGATGGATTCCTTAACAAAGTCCGTAGCCGATTTCCTGCCCCTTTATCCTAAACTGTCCAGTTGTGTGTTTCCATCTGCAATGGCATTGACTGTTGACAATGACGTTATGGTCCACTTAAAATATTGCAGAAATGGAACATTCTCATTATTCTTGGACTTAAATTTAAATGTATGTGGATTACTTAAGGCCGTATAGGAAGCTTATTACTGCTGCCTGAAGCACAGTAGTGTTGAATCAACACAGGTTATATTGTACTCTGTGAATATCCTCTCACCTGTAACCTGCCTTCTACTGTGGGCCAGGCGCACTTTCCTCATAAGATGACTGGTTGTATCGGTCGTGTACTATGCGTTTGTGATTTACACTACAAGCAATTAGTCAC
Source organism: Medauroidea extradentata (assembly GCA_003012365.1). NCBI lineage: Eukaryota > Metazoa > Arthropoda > Insecta > Phasmatodea > Phasmatidae > Medauroidea > Medauroidea extradentata. The sequence goes on from PNEQ01037535.1 coordinate 5,888, forward strand.
AGTGTGTATGATCGAGTGGAGTAGTCGATGTGCATATTGAATACTATAAAATATTGTGTAATGCATCCGCAGCACGTCTTCGATTTGTTGTAAAATGTTTCCTGCCGAAGTACGTTCATTCAAGTCAGTTTATCAGCTTTTGCGTAAAACAGGAACAGCATACGCAAGTTACCGCATTGTTGGCCGACATCAATTGTTCATCGAGCACGATGTGCTGGACTATGTTGTTGCACAATCATATACCAGCACTAGAGGAATTCATAACGTGCTCAACGAATCACAATCGAAAGTAAGTCACATTTTACGGCGAGACAGATTGCATGCATTTCACTATCAGCCATTGCAGGTAATTCCTTCTTATCGGCCTACTCTTTTGTAGTTTTGTGAGTGGTACCAAAACTAGACTGGGCGAGTACCAGATTTCGTAACGGTAAGTCGTACTCACCGATGAAACATCTTTTACTAGGTGCGGTGTCTTCAACATCCACAACGAGTGGATGTGGGCTCATATCAATCCACGTGCAACAGAGGAATCTCACTTAAATCGTGGTTTACTGTAAATTTTTGGGTGGGACTCACCGATGGGATGCTAATTGGACCATACATCCTTCTCTCACGTTTCTCTGGAGCTGCATATCGGCACTTCTTGGAAGAAGGCCTGCTACAATTACTTGAAGATTTACCACTCAATGTAAGAGTAGACATGTGGTACATGCACGATGGTGTACCGTCTCATTGTAGTCGCACAGCAAGGCAATACTTGGATTTGCTGTACCCTGGGTGACAGAGTGGCCGTGGTGGGTCAGAGGGGCGGCCATGAAGATCACTGGACTTAACCCAACAGACTTATTTTAAGGGGTAGCTTTGTTTATGTAAATGAAGGGGTCAATATAGACAAAGTCTGGTGACATATTCAAGATGCACGTAGCTCTGTAAAGGATAAACCTTGTATGTTTCCGTATGTGCATCTGTCACGAGGGTCACATTCGTGCATTTTGGAGATGCGTGAGCATTTAGAGCATATTCTGTAAAACTCCGCAATCTATTCATATTCAAAATAAATAACTAATTATCTATAGAAAACAATTTTTTTAAGTAATAAATTTCACCAATTACAAACGAGTAATAAGAATGCGAGTCTTGTAGTATACTGACACGTCAAGCACAACACAGTTGCAGGCTGCCTACCTCCCAGGCCACCACAATACCACTTCCCAACTTAACATGTGATTTCTGAGGAAACGGTTCACGTTAGCAATTTTTCTCAAGGTGACCTTTTCTTTACTAATGTTTAGGCCTACATGCTGATCACCTACATGTCGTGTCCCGTCACTTCAAGTCAAGGGTTGCAAAATTCTAAGCATAAGGGGTTGTCAATCATTAGTTAAAGTAATGGGATGTTCTTTTAGTAACATATTTTTTGTTGTTGTCTATCCCTACACCAGTAGCCTGTATACGAAACTTCGTTACGTAACTGCATTTGACTGAGATATTATTGTTCAATTACACATTTCCCACCTTCACCTTTGAGGGCGCATAACTCCGTCATTCGTCACAATAGGCCCAATATTGTATTGTTGTTTCCCTGTTTGTTTGACCTCAGGAAGTTACTCCTGTCGGGTTAGCAACTAATAACGACTTATCGTTACATACTCTCTCAAAATGATTCGTGTTTCAAAATTCAACCAGCACTTTTTGGGAGGTCATTCTTGACGACAAATATGACGAAAACATACAGACAACTTATGCCTAAAGTTATTATTACGTGATGTACGCACCCTTACGGGCGCTCTGCACCGAAAAATTCGTAATTTTATAATATTATACAAAATACTGTCCATCCCTTACACATTATATTAATAGTAATTTCTTATGAAACCTTTTTTTTTTTTTTTTTCGTTTCATAGATTTCGTACAAGTAAGTTTCAAAGTACCGATTTGATTAATTTCAGTGTTTACGAAAAGTAATAAAAAAATTAAACTATACAAATGAAATAATTCAGAGTGAAAGTTAATGTATAAAGATATACAATTACAAATATTTGTAATTTCACGTTACATTTGTTTGTATTAAAAATATCTAAATGTTCGGAAATTTTTGCGTTTCTTTGAGTACGTGTTTTATTTTAAAATAATTTTAACGTTAAGTAACAAATTGATTAATACACTTACTTCCACTCAAAATTATTTAATTCGTATCTTTTCAACAGTTTTCACGTGTCACAACTTGAACCCAATATCATTGTTACAGTAAAAGATTAAAATGACCTCCATTATCTTCGACGCACAGAGCGCACCTACGAGTCATTGACTGACATCCACGGGAAAACATCTTACATCTATCTGCGAGATAGGAAGCAGCGACGGAAATCCGGCCAACAAGTTCTTATACGCTATTCACCGGAGTTTAATAAACAACTGAACGCACGTAGCCTCACGTGAAGAAGACGAGCACTGACATCTTGTGAGCATGGCGGCCACCTTAAGCCCCACGTCCTGTTGAAAGGTCCGTGAAACATGCGTTCAAATAATCGCGTACATACGCTGAAATGGGCTGGCGCACCATCATGTTGAAACCACATATCATACCTTACAGCCAGTGGAGCATCCTCCAGTAGTTTTGCTACCGTGGCCTCCAGGAAAAGGTAAACATTGACATGCACTTTATACTCGGCCAGGGATTTTCCAGCCCAAATACTGTTGGGATCGGAGCTCACGAGCTACACTCCAACCTTTCCATAGCCTAGACTGATTGATCCAGACTTACTCTCAAATTGATGATGGCAACGAATTTTCGTTTAGTTTGAATAATGACGAACAATATAATTTGAGATTTTTTGTTAGTAAAAATCAATGTTAACCGCTTATAGGACTTGAAACACTACGATTCGCTGTAAAAGTCTTCCTTTTTTTCCACAAGTTGTAAGATTATTCGCGTATTAAAACTTTGTACTTCTCTGGCTGTAATATTGACAGCCGGCTTCATGTTGTTTGGTGAACGTATTGGTTATTTGACTGATGTTTTTCTGAGATATGTTAGTCATAGAAACATATTCATTTAGAAGTTATTCGTGTAAAGGAAATCACCACAGTGGATGTGTAGTGCTGCACGCAATAAGCTAATAAGAATATTACATTTGCACTTTTCAACAAAACATTACAATTAAGTGACGGATGTACCGACGGGGACACAACGTACGGTTTGCATCAACATGAAACATATACTGAAATTATAAAACACAGTATGATTAAAATACAAGGGATATCATGGTTTAGTATTCGCACAACATAGCAACATTAGTAACTTAGCACAAACGATATGACATTTTTATCACAGAAATCTGGTATATAAAACATGTACATAATGCACCATGAAAAACATCCTGTAAGTACTTATTACTGTACTAATACATTGCACATGGTGACACAACAACATTGTATATAAGTCCCATATTTTTTATTTCGAAATTTTTAATGGTGTTTTCAGTTTAAAATACAGTAAAACATACAAACATTGTAAGTGTATAGTTACACTCAACATCAGTGGAAACAGTGCTGCTAGGCCTAAACAATTTATAAATTTATAGAACTTGTTTTACATTTCAAACCGTATATGTCTCTTGCTCCATTTGGGATTGCACGTAAACTTTATTAATGGAACTGAGATAAATACGAATCTGATATTGCATTAGTAAAATAAGGTTGATTAGTGAAAATGTTGTAAATAGTTACTGTAAAGTTAAACACATGTAAATGCACACACAACTTACAAATATGCTCGTAAATAAGGTGCAACACATTCATTCGAAATCATAATAATTGGAACCTTCTTGAGGTATTAAATATTGCAAAAAGAGGAAATTAATATCAGAGAGGATACAAAAATATATTACAATTAAATTCACATATTTGTAATTTAACTATGATTTGTTTATCTATATTGTAAAGTTTTGCTTAATTTGCTTGTTTACAGATCTTGGTTCCCAATGTCTTAAATAATTTACCTACCGTTTTACTTAGTTTATATGTTGTATTTTAATTCAGTCTGTATTACGTAATTCTTCAAGCAAAAGGTCCAGTCATTCTATGTCTATGCCAAAAAACAGAGTTCTATGGAAAATGGAAATTGTCTTGGTAACTAATAAAATAACAACTTCTTTGGTGTGATCAAAAAGATGAATGCTACGTTTAAATATATCATAACTAGCAGTCCCCCGCGACTTTGCTCGCGAGTATTATTCGTAACTGATAATATTTACTTTTACTGAAAAACCTCTTTGTACACCAGATTGGTACTTCAGTCATCAAGTGTTAGAATGTCCAAACGGTTAGTTGAAGTAAATCTGCAGCAGGATAAGTAGCTATAGCTGTCCACGCGAAAAGCAGTCTTAAGGTTGTCCCTGCCACTAACAGCGACTTCGCCTGGGCCTTATTTATAGCCCTGCCAATTTGACGTTGTCGGGTAGTTACAGACACCTAAGGTAAGAAGAGGTTAATCGAATGAAAAATGTCTTATTTGCCCTGTGTACATCCATTTGTGACGGTGCCCTCAATTATATACTTTCAAAATATTTACTTGAAATTTATTCCCATTACAAAGTTTCAGTGGGTAAAGGTTTCGCGGAAAAGTATTTGGTGCCCCAAACTTGAGATTAGTGAGATGAAATATAGTCGGTTTACTGCCAAAAGTGACCAAGTCAAAATGAGATAAAAGAATAAAAGTGCTGGGAATATGTATAAGTTGTTCACGAACAATTACCCAAGTTTAAAGTCTATTCGTCGTTTCGTACTGTTGTGTCACAGTATGGTAACTTACCATAGTTTTGCTAGTATCTACAATTTAATACGGTTTTTAAACGAAATAGCATTAATGACTTAATCACTTTTGGCAGTATACCGACGATATGTCAGCTGTTATTGTAGAGGAACCTAAGTGGAAAGTGAACTGCAATTTTACCCCTTTTAAAGACTACATGTAAATTGCACTAATTCGAGCTGCCGTGTAGTTTTTGTGTGTCAGAAATGAACGTTCGCACGCAGCTTTTAACGGAATTCGAGCCCAGAAACTGCCGGAATTCAGACCTGAGTAACAAACAACTGCGTCACGTAACGTCGAAATAATTTATGAAAATAAAATTTTATTAAAAAAAAAATATCTGTGTCCTGGGCTCATAGAGGTTGTACAACACCACGTCTCAATAGGTTGCTATATAGTGAAACGCCTGTATAGGTTGATTCTCGCTGCTCGTTTCTGCTTTTCGGGTCGTCTGCCTTGAATATTGACCAACTTAGTTTTATTCTTAATAATCACGTTTCTTATAAAGAAAAAAAACACATACATATTTTTTTAACATTTACGTAAGCATCGCTCTGACGCGAACAACACCTCAATATCGTGGGTTGATGGAAAACAAATTTTATGCTTTTTGTAGAATTTCGAAATATTTTAAATTTACATCTTAGACATTTGTATAAGTATCCAACTGAAGTGTAAATCACATCGCTACCCGTTCAGTCGAATCAAAATCGATCTTTCACTAAAAATACACATATCACCCCTGCACAGTACTGAGAAATCGTATTTCGAAAAATCTTAAAACCTTTTTGCGATAATTTCTGTAATCATCATCCTGAAGCAGAAATTAATTGTATATCTCGACGGGTTCGACAGATATCGAGGATTTATCTAAAACACATTCAAGGTCTTTTCACCACCTAAGAGAGTAAATTTTGAAAAACCCTTGAATCACGTTTTAGAATATTTTATTGGTATCTCGTGGTCGTAAAAAACACAAAATTAGGCCGCTGGGTTCAAGATATATCGACGATTAATTGAAAACGCTTTTCACCACTTTTCATGTCCTTGTGGCGAATTTCGAAAATTCCTGAAATTGCTTGTTAGGTATTTGAGTAAGCATCAATCCTTAACAAAAATCACGTCGCTATATAAAAAGTTATGGGAGTCGAAAACACATATAACCCCATTTTTAACCAGTTTAGGGCAAAATTTGGAAAATATATTTTAAATGGTAATTGGGATATTTACAAAAGCACCAATTTAAAGCAAAGAGCACTTCGATATCTCGATTGATGCGATAGATATGGAAGGATAATCGAAAATACATTTCACGCATTTTCAACCCTTTAAATAAAGAATTTCAAAACGTCTTTGAGTCATGTCATAGACATTTGTAAAAGTAACCAATTAAAGTTAAAGTCACGATGATAGCCAATTGTGTTTCAAAGATATAGACGATTCATAAAAAACACATTTTGCCCCTTTTTACGGCCTGGGGGTTGAATTTCAAAAAAACCTAAAACACCTTTTTGGGTATTAACGTAAGCAATATTTTGAAGTGAAAATCAACTCTCTATCCCGAAGGGTTCGATAGATATCGATAGTTGATTGTAAACACATTTAAGGTCTTTTCACCACCTTAAATGTCGAACTTCGAAAAATCCTTAAATTGGCTAGTATGCATTTTTACGAGTGTCCTATTAAAGTAAAAATCACGATGATAGGTCGTTGGGTTCGAGCTCAATCGACGTTTCTTTGGAAACACATTTCACCCCTTTTCACCCCTTAGAGGTTGAATTTCGAAAAATCTCTTCTTAGTGCTCACCTATGACCTGAGGGGAACCCCCACAAAAATTTCACGATTCTAGGTCCAGTGGTTTGGGCTGCAGTTTGATATGTCAGTCAGTCAGTCAGCTTTCATTTATATATATATATATATATATATATATATATATATATATATATATATATATATATATAGAGATATGCAGGAAAGTTTTTCTGGTGTACTGAATTCCAACATTTATGAATATGTGTCAAGAATTTGTTGCAGCTAAATGGCAAGTTGTTTAAAGTTTTAATCATCATGTTTAGAGAATGTTACAAGGTATGTTGTAAAGACATACTCACTATTATACATCTGTGGATTACTGACATTACCTATCTGGATTTTTTTATTATATAGTTTTACATGTTAAATATACAATTATTCGACGAGTGTGTAAATTTAAAGAAAGCCTCAAAACCACCAACATCAGAAAATACCTTTAGAGTCTCTAGTGCTACCAGTGCCAAAATAATATGTTATTAATTTTCAAAATTTGTCAGTTTCCAACAAAGGTAATTCAGAAAACACCACAGTTTATATCGATCGAGGTAATCTAGTCATTATGACTAAGTTCTGATAGTTTTATTTATCGTTATTATGCTAAGATATGACTAGCTTAAGTGATACTAATACTTGTAATAAATAAGGGACGTGTGGCACACATGCTTTTCTCTTTTCCCTAAAATGATCTGCCACTTGCTGAAAGTCACACCGAGATGTGGTTACGTAAGAAGCCGGATGAGTGCACTTTACGTGTAGAGGTGATAAGGTGCCCTGTGTGCCCGCCTCGGTAGCTCTTAAGAGGGCGTGGTACATAATTTTATGCTAAAACCATTAATCTATAATTATGGGTTTCTTGAAGCCAATTTGCGAAATTTAAACAATAGCAATCCTAGACAATAGTTTTAGCCAACGTTTTTAACAAAATTGTTTCCAGCATTACGTACTCCTGCGGCACAATCTCTGACGCAAGAACCTCGTGCATTTAACTTCGGCGCAAGAGATCACGCGTAACGAATTAGTAATTTTGGATAAATGTTTACTCATAAAGTTGGCAAATACCATTATCTAGGATTGTCATTCAGTATTTTATCCATATTGGCTTCGAAAAAAACGTAGAAATCAATTGATGTTTTCAGCGTTTATTTATCTACCACGCACCCTTAAAAGCGGATACACAATTGAAAGCTGTAGCATTTGACTTTAACTGTTAACTTTACGATAGCTTTCAATACACAACTTCTCATAGCATCATACCAAAGCTAAAATCAAGCAGCCTTGACTTTACGATTCCGATAAACTGAAAACCTAAAGTCAAAGTCAAGTTGGCCGTTCGCAAAGAACTAGCTGATTAGGTATGTTGTAATGAAAAATGTTGGCTTCTGAATTTGGTTTCATTCACCAGTATTGGGATAACATGAAAAATATAACAGGCTTCTTATAAATGAACTCGGAAAACCTTGTAAGTGGTGTTTGATATGTATTCGTAAATGAACTTACTTACAGTTTCGTCAATAGATAGCAATGCTGTTGTTCTGGAAATATGTTATTATAATAAATGGAATATATTTTTATAATTAGGCTAATTTTTAAATGTTCGCGTGCTATTCTACTATGGCAACTTATTTATATCACAATAATTTCGTTTAAAAATACTTATTCACAATTGTTTTTCAACTCTTGTTTGTATTGTGTGTTGACGAAATACTTAAAGTAATAGAATCGTAAAGCAAATTGTTAAGTTTTCAATTATGAATAAGCCTTAAATATGCCATCGATGCTTCAGCAAGGCGTCCACCTTGAAGTCCAGCGTATGTAGTGCAGTTATAACGCAAAGGTCTATCAGAATATTGCTAGTTAATGGCGCGATGCTTTTATGAATTATTTCCCGTTAACTAATAAAGTTTGTCATATCTATGATGCATCCAAAAAAATAAAAGGAATGCAATGTAACACAGTTGCATGAGTTGAGCCGGTGGTTTGCCGTATGAAATCAGACTGCACGTAGCCAGACAGGTCTTTGAAGGCCTCTGCGAAAGCACCAGCCAGTGTACTGGTGACTGTATGAGGGAGAGAGAGAGAGAGAGAGAGAGGGAGAGGAGGAGAGACATCCGGCATGGCGTGGGAACAACGACTGACTCGTGACCTCTGAGAGAAGAGCAGGATTATCTCGCGGCCACACCTGGTCGTCTTGCACCCAGCCTCCGGCGAGCACCTGGTTCAACCTCGCACACCTCGCCTGTCAGCAGCTACAGTATATACACCACACCAGTCTAAGCCAAGCACAAGGCACCTACTCTACTTTCTGATCTAGTCTGCACGAGGGAACCATCTGAAGTCATGCATCTCTCACTGGAACAATTCATGGGAAATTTTAAAACAACCGAAACAGACTTCTGCCGAGGAAGTGTTACAGACCGAGTTTATTTGCCATCTGATCTAAACGTTTTCGAATCTTAAGAGGACATAGAACAGTTAAGTTTTCGTGGAAATAAGAGTCTTTATTTTAGGATCTTAATTGGTAACTGTTTTTAGCCTTTGTTGATTCCCATAGTTATTGACAAAACTTGCCTTGTTCTAGCAACATATCCGGCCGTGTTTAAGGCTCGGTTTCAAATCTCGCCACATTTACACTGTTTTGAACTAAAAAATTAAATTTACTGTACTTACGTCTGAAAATTACCATATCTGTAATATGTGTTAATATATTAGTTAATTTATTAAGCGCCAATACAAACATTATACTTTAAGGAATGCCTAGAAATATAGTTTAACGTTTCACTGAAACATTTGGGGTGGAAGATCCTGTTACATTATAAGGCTTATCATGTAGTCCCATTGATTTATATTTCTTAAAAGTTAACATGAATACAATTACTAATTTTAATTATTAGTATATTTTTCGATATGCCTTTCAAAAGGGATAGATTTAACACTGACGGTCTATAAAGCACAAAAATCAATAAAACGTTAATGCAAATACATAACAAGATTCGAATTTAGTTTTAACTCTATTTGTAAATTATTTACTGTAATATAAATTAACCAAACATAAGCCTTGAAGGCAGATGAAAGAAACTCAGATTTCAGTCAGTTCGTTCACGCTGTCGCTTTTATTCCAACTTACAATCGAGACAAAATTTATGTTTATTACTTTTAAAATATGTGTAATGTACTGATTGTTATAATGCTCAGTTTAGTGTCAATAGGATAGACGAAAATTATTTTTCAATAAGTTTAGTAGTTTTAATACCATTTGCGGTAAAGCGAAAGCCTTAAAAATGCCTTGTAATTTGTGAACAAGAAGTTACAGAATATCTAGAAAGCCTACTTTACTATATATAGGTGAAAATACCCCCTCCAAAAAATTAAATTGATCATGTAGATATAAAATATAAAATATATCTTCATTTTAGTCTTGTCATCCTGTATTCTTTCATAGTGGACCTACAGCAATTAGGATTGGTAAAATCGAAGTTTGGATGCTAAAGAGAAATAATAGATGGTGCCTCAGTGTAGCAAGGTGGGAGCGATGGTCAGCAAATATAATTAAATTATAAGTGATAAATGTGGGAATGCAGATTAACAGTAAAAAACTGTATTCTCTGTGACAGTTGTCAACGCTGGTATTACTTTAGTAAATAAAGCAATGTTTGTGAATTCAATGTGCCAGAAACAACGATTGGTCGTGTACGCCTTGTAAAGAATCAATCAAGAACCAGTGGGAAAATGATCTTTGAAAATGTTGTTAAATGGGAGTGCGTGACTGGATGTAATGTTTTGGATACATGTAATTGCGAGACATACTACCTCCATTCAAAACGATAATGGTGATGTACTTTCCAGCGTTTACAATGAATTCGAAACATTAAATAGTATGATCAACAATAACGAGGATGACGACTTAGCAAGTAAACTCATTGACGAAATTTTCTCTTTGAGAGAAATTATTCGTATACTCCAAAAGTAATTAAAATTACATCGCGAATGCAAGACTCTAACAAATCAAATACCGACAACTGTGCTGAAGTCGTAAAAAGTTGAATAAACACGTATTTGGTTACTACTAAAACTGCCGCACTACCACTTCAAAACAAGTACAAGCTCCTACAAGAAAGGAAAGATGAAGGAAAAAAAGTAATAGTAACCATAAACAACTAGCACAACAAAAAAGGAACAAAATGTCTGAGCAATATGCTACTGCTAAGAGACAGTCATGCAAAGAGAATTGCAAAGAAAATTACGAAATTTAGCCCTTATATCATTGATATAGGATACACCAAAACTGGAGCACCATAACGAGAATTTCTAAAACAGGTACCAGTTAATAATTTAATGTAAGCATCGTTTGATCTTGTGGTATCTACGGGTGGAGAAAATTATGTATAGCAAAGAAAGAAGGAAATAATGCAGTGCAGTGCCTTGAAGGCAGTTTTAGGCGTCTGCAAGAAACAAATGTTATAACGGTCAATATTACGCAAATGTATGACCTAGCAAACAACTCAGGTGTGAATACATAAATCAAAGACACAAATAAACTGTGCAAACAATACTCAAATGTTAAAGAAGAAATGCAAATAAAACACGGCTTACACCTAATCGATGAAGGGAAATAATGCCTTCCTTAAAACATTTGTGAACAATTATACTAAAACACAGTGTACGGGAAATCATGCAAAACACAATTTCCTAGTTAGATGTAGGTGACTAGTAAAGACAAGTAAGTATCTGTGAAACTGAAAATGCAGTTACCACTCTCGAAGGTACATTAAAACATCTCAGGACTACCCTGTTTGATAATTGGGTTGTTAAAACAGCAGATGTATGCAGGAATACACATTAAAAAAAAAAAATACGACTTAGCAAAAATAGGTGTACAATTATTAATAGCCTAGCCTACTGATAATAAATGTGAACACCACAGCTACAACTGGACCTGAAATACACTGTGTAATATATCATCAGTTCCAGATCGTCAACAAATGAAACGAGATGACTGATTTTCAGCAACAACAGCACCAGAAACAACAGCAGCAGTAGCAACAGCAGCAGTAGCAACAACAGCCCCAGCAACAATAGCACCACCAGTAACAGCAGAAACAATACCAGCAGCTAGATTACTGCTTTCTACCTTTTGTAGATCCTCAGAATTTCACACATCAGCACTCTCGCCATTTGAAAAGTTTTCAACAGAAATAACCTCAATTAACAACAGAATGAAAATGTGATAAAGAACAAAGTTAAGTATAATAATTTTTAGTTCTGTTTACGCAATGTACAATCTATAAATTATAAAGTAAATGAGATAGACCATGCAGCTGATCAGCTTTGCAATGCATTTTGTATGTATTTTTGTGAGCACTTGCGTAATGAACAAGAATTCCATTCTGTTTAAATTGTACCCTGTTTGCGTAAATAACTGCATTACTGGAAGTAAGTGGTGTAGAAAATCCTCAAATAGGGCGGTGTTTGCATTTTTGTTCAAAATGACCTTCACTACAAAGAAAGGTTGGAGTTAAAGCATTTTTCAGACAAAAAAATTTTTTTGAGACAGCTGCTGTAGAAATTCTGGATGCCCTTATCAAATTGTATGGTGTAGCTTGTGTTTACAGAGCTCCTTCTTTCATCATGAGATGAATTTATTATTTAAAAATGGTCAAATCTTTATTTTATGAGGAAATGTTAGTATTAAAGTAAAGGGTAGAATTTGTAATGCTAGAGAAATAGTCTGACATTCTTCAACTCCACGGAATGGTTCTTTTGAATTACTTTTAAACAAATGAAACAAGAGTTAAATGAACTATGATTGATCATCTAGTTACGAATAACAGCAATACAGACACAAAATAAGCAAAAATCGTTACTAGTTACTCTGATCATTAGCGTCAGCTTATATTAATAAACAATATTATGCTTAACACATACATTTTATCAACTTGCATTAGGTATAACAGTACATTTCTGTTTTATTGTGATTTAAAATATGAACATTGGGTTCGTGTTTTTTTGTACCGATAAAGTGGATGACAAGTTTAGAGCATTCATAAAAAATTTTTCTTTAAAATTTATACATTATTTATAAAAAAACTCTTTATGTAACGTAAGCGATGGTGACATTGGACACGTGGAAAGACTTTGCGACATTTTTACATAATTGTTATATTCAATGTGTTTCAGTTGTGAGAGAAAATTAATAAAATTTCTCAAGGACATTTTCTACTTGGAATTTATCATAAGTAAATGTCTAAACTTAGGAAATTTCCGAAATTCACCCCTTCTTTCAGTAGTCAAGCAGCTTACCTAATTCTTCAGTAAGGATTGGATATCAAAAGGTATCAAAACTTCTAGTATGAATGTAGAGGATCTTCATCGTAGAAGCAAATAACGACACTTCATTAGAGTAAACAACTATTAATATTCAAAGCTTTTTAAAAGAAAATAACAGTTGCTAAACAATAAACACACACACACACACATGGAACAACAAATTCAAATTTCAAACAACAAATAAAAAAAAATATACGGAACACAATAAACACAACAAATGGTAAATCAACAATGTCTTGCAAATCTCCAAATTTAACAGACACAAATGATAAGATTTATGGCACAACAAATTATATAAATTTTTTTAGCAATGTGGCTGCTGAAGTTAAATTTATTTTACCTGTACAAGGCACAGCGACTTGGAAAGTGAAAATTACAAATTCTACATTGTATATATATGTCCTGTTACTAACTCTGAAGTATTTTCATGCATACAAATCTAAAAACAAACATGTCCTCTGTATTACATAACATCATTAAAATGACTAAAGGCTGCTTTGATTTACTTCTGACAACTCTTGTTCACACAGTTAATTCATTTATTAATTAATGAGTGGGTACTTTTCAAATTTTTTTAAAATAGCTAAAGTTGTTCCAATATTCAGTTAATGTTCTGCTTCTGTAGTTCCATAGACCAATTTAATTAAGTAGGTTATTTTCAAAAATATTAGTTTTCTTAGTTAATAAAATAATTGTAAACTAAGTTAACTTTACTTACTACACCCAACACGGTTTTTTAAAGAGAAAAATACCAAATCTGCCATACATTAGAGTGCTCCGTTAGAGTGACCTTCAAAGCTTTTGACAATGTGGACCAACAATTACCATTAGATAAATAGCATAACCTATGCATAAGAGGTGTTGAAAACGATTTAGTTAAAAATTACGTATATCAAACAGAACAAGTTAACGTAGTACACAGCCACAACATTGTAGAGTCTTTACACTCTGAAACTGTGATCGTTTTGACACGTGATTCCCAAGGAAGTGCACTGGAGCCGCTTCTTTTTATTTTGTGTGTAAATGACCTAAGTCTCCAATTGCCAAGTGTATCCATTACTTTATATGCAGATGATTATTAGTACCAATAAGGACTTAAATTTTGATGACATTGCAATGATAACCCTGCGCGCATTAAACGCTTGGTTCGTATCAAGTAAACTGCTACTTAACCTGGATAAATCTAATTAAATCCAATTTTCATTTGAACAGACACGTTGAAATCAAGTGGATTTATTTCCATTAGGCGCACTCTATTACCTGATGTTGCAATATACAATAATTTGTCGTGGAATGAGCATAATTAAATCACTGTAAAAAAAAAAAGAATGAACAGTGCTTGCTGCATACTAAAAGAACTTTCATAAATAACCACCAGCAAGTGTCTCGATTGCTTATTGCGCTTACGTTGACTCACATTCTAGCTATGGTATAATATTCTGGGGACAAAGCAAATTAAGTCTTCAGACAGCCTTTATTCAGCGGAAAGAAATAACGAAAATCATATTACATAAAAGTGTTCAGATAGCTACACAGAAAAATTTCAATTATTTCGTGTTTTTACTGTCCCATACATTTACCTCAATACTCTTTATTTTTATAATTATAAATACATACAAAAACATTGATTATCGTAATTATTAGGCCTATATCCACTGCAACCATAAATTTCTTCTGCCCTAGAGTAAACGATTAAAGAACAATTGTATGTGTACAAATATAATTCTAGTATAAGATTGTTTAATACGTTACGCAAAACCCTAAAAATCTATTACTAAATAATCAACAAAAGTAAATTGTTTGAATACCTTGTTAGCATATTTTTCGAAGGAAAAAGTAGACTTATGAGATCACCTTCCTCTCCCTCCCTCCCTCAGTGAGCGTGTGTCTGTTGTCCCCCCCCCCCTTAAAAACATTTGAACCCGTGGACGGAGTTTCTTCAAACTTAGGTACGCGTACAGTACTTAGTAACTTGATTTTTGTGTGTTCCGTTTATGTCGTGTTATATTTTCAAATATCGGCCATTAAAACTTTTTCTGATCACGCTATTAGGCTAAGGAACCGTATTTAAAATTTCATCTAACTTAGTACAAATAAAGGGCCCAGTTATATGATTTGGTTATGTATTTGTTCATGTCGTATGTATAGTTTCAAAATTGTGACCATACTTAGAAATTTAGCACAATATGACATATTTAAGGAAATGATATGACATATTTGAGAAAATATTTTTCTGGTGTTCATTTATGTTGGTACACCCATAATACTTTGTAAGTTCACTTGACTTTTGTGTTTGTCGTCATCTTACGTCTATATGTTCAAAACAGAGGCCATTATTATAATTTTAGCAAAATATGGCGAGTCTGAGGAAATTATTTTCTTAATTTTATCAAATTTTGTGCACATTTTATTTATTTATTTATTTATTTATTTTATAACGTACAAATTCAGCCTCAGGCTGGTTTACAATTGGTACGTAGTTGAAACTATTCACACTAATGAACAAATATTAATTATGAATATTAAAATATTATTACAAAAGAATTGCATTAAACTTATGATTTTAAGCATTACAAGGTTTTAAAGTATAATTGTAACATTATATTGAACAAATAAATACTAAAATGGCAATATTTTGAGTAAAACAGACAAGCTGGTTTGACCTTTTACGAGTTTCGTTTATCATGTGTTTATGTTTTTTTATAATGGCGAGGTCATTTTTATATGTTTAGCACAGTATGACATATTTGAGGAATTACTTCCTGAATTTCATAAATCATGGAACACATGCAGGCCCTACTACCTTAGTATGTTGAATTAACATTTTTTTTTTGCCGTTCATTCAATGTTCATATTTTAACACGAAGTGCGTGTTTAAAATTTTAATATGACATTTCTAAGGAAATATTTTTCTGAATTTAATATATTCGGTACGCGTAGGCCTATAGATCTTGTTAATTTGACTTGACTTGTAATTTTTTGTTCATATCATAATTAAATTTAAAAAATGGAGGCTGTTACAAAATATTTTGATCACACTATATAGCCTATATAAGGACACATATTTCAAAACTACTTAATATTCGATACACATACAAAATGTTTTTTTTATATCCTGTACGTATTTTCTAAATTTCCGTCATTTAAACAGTATATAATTACACGAGATATATAAGGAACCGTTTTCAGAATTTCACCAAACTAAGTACTCATTTAGTACATAGTAAGTTAAATTAATGTTTGTATGTTTAGTTTATGCCTGGTTCATATTGAAATTCCAACACTTATTGGTCACACGAAATATCTGAATGACAGTTTCTCAGAATATTTTCCCTATCAGTACACATAGTTATTAGCAATGTGACACGACATGCCATGTTAAGGCGGCCGTCTGCCTAGGCCGCCGAGTGGTGTGCACAGCTTCGGTTGTTAGCAGATTATTCGAAAATTGCTGATCGTACATTATTGATGCATGTTTAGGAATAAGATTGAAAGAACGTTATACGTGTATGTATCCATCCCAAGTTCACCACTACTCATGAAATCATTTTTTTTTTTTTGCGACTGAAAACGGCAAAAATGGGAGTTTTCGCGGTTTGTTAGGTGGATAAATCTTGACGTAGAATGTTTTAAAAGGTACAGGCGTGTGCAATGTACCTTTGTCTTTAATAATATGTCATACAATGACAGGGTCAGCACTGAAAGTCTCATACAGGCGCGTTGTGGACGGGAATACTGCGTGCCAGTTCAGAACCTAGAGGCTAGGATGAGGCGTGATGCGTTTGCTATCTCGTCCTTACAGCCCGCACTTCTAGGCCTCGAAGGGGAAAAATACGTTCACCAAGACAGCCACCTTAATAGTTACACAGTGGAGGAACTTGATATTTTTTATCACACGGAATATCTAAATAAACAATTAATCAGAACTATTCGTTACGTACATATGACCTAACAAAGTGACTCTCTCATACAGCACAGGAGGTGCCAGAAACGTTGCTAGTTAAGTTACAATGTGCCAGACTGGTTACACAGTCATCGGTATGTTGACCGCATGTGCTAAAAATGTTACACCAACAAAATTTCAGATGGAACCTCGCAGCACGTTGCCTGCACATGCCAGAAACATTACACAGGCAATGTTACAGAGGGACCTCAACGTTGCAAATTGTACCTCGCATCACATCAGGCAATATTGCGGATGGTACCTTGCAGCACATTGTCTGCACGTGCCAGAAACATTACACAGGCAATGTTACAGAGGGACCTCAACGTTGCAAATTGTACCTCGCATCACATCAGGCAATATTGCGGATGGTAC
>PNEQ01037536.1:0-52651 GCA_003012365.1 Medauroidea extradentata
GGGGGGGGGGGGGGGGGGGTCATCTGCCGGCTGTGAGACATGCATGTTACTCCAGCTGTCACTGTTGTGTTATCTATGAAGAGTAAGCTTTCGCCTTGTTATAAAGAATAGAGGGGTAGACAAACTGTGTAAAATAGTAGTGCTTTTAGGCTGAACGTTGCTCTCAGAAATGCACCATCACATTTTTCAACAACTTTATTTTTTTATTTTTGGAAAATTTTTGCAATTTTTTGACTGTTCCCGAGAGTATATTCGTAAAATCGCTACCTTCGTAAAATCCAGGGTTTGTAAAATTGGGGTTCTAGTGTAGGTACCACGTCCCTAGATCCTTTCTCTCACCAGCACGAAACTCTCAGGCGGAGAAAACGGGGATCTAGGTACCGTACCACACATTCATGTCTCTAGCTCAAAGACGTTATAAAAGTTTAGCTTGGCTACCAGGCGACAACAGCACTCAGGAATGCGATGACCTTACAAGCAGCTGCTGCAGCTTGGTGTTGCCTTGTAGTGCACGGCAGGCGTCAGTCTGGCGTTGCCAAGTAGCGCACAGCTGCCGGCAACTGATAACGTTGCTGGCGACATGTTACCGCCGCCGTGCATTTCCTTGACTCTCGGGCATTTGGAGGGCAGTAGTAGCCAATGGTATTCGTGTGTGTCCTCTATGATGTTTATATACCTGTAATAAATGCATTAAAATTATTTCAACTAAATATTTATGTTTCTGGTAAAGGAAAAAAAATTCGCCCGGGAATTTCAAAAGTTATAATTTACTTTTTTTCAAGATTTTGAACTTTTAAACCATGACTTGTCTTATGTGTGGGGTCGTCCTTTATGCCGGCAAATATAGGTTACTTTAACTACTCTTGCTTGGTAAATTATAAGGCCAGTGAGATAAAAGGTGAGTGATCACACAAAGGTGCGGAGTACGACGAAAGAGGTTCTGGTTAAACTTGCGACTAGCAGCACTACTCGTTGGTTACAGCAAAAGATGATAAGCCACTGTCCTGTTGGTTCTTGCTTTTGGGGACAACTTGGTTGAGACTTCTGTGATGTACTTCCTTGGCAGCTGCCAGGGAATAGTGCCACCATAGCCTTTTTTAATACACATATTCATCGTTTAATGAATGTCTCTAATGTAAGAAAATGTTAATACAGTGTATAATTAATGTCTGATACACAATTGTTACGGACTGCTGATTTTGGCGAAAAGAGTTTTGCCCCACTTTGTTTCAGTGTTTTATGTGCACACCTGCAGTTATGATTCGTGGTCACTGGGCATCATGCCTTTATGAAGAGTCTACTCTCATTTCACTGAGCCAATCACAGTAAGGTTACGGCAACACTACACGTCGATTTGCAGATAGAACACCACGACTCGTGAGATTTAAAACTTACAATCACTGACCACGAAGCAAACTTGTAGGTGTGCATGTAAGGCACTGAAACAAAGTGGGGTGAAAACTCTTTTCGCCAAAATCAGCAGTCTCTAACAAAACAATTATCATTGTAATAATATTTTGTCTCATTAGCATGCATATGCTTTTTTTTTTTGTAAAATCAGGGAAATAATCAGCTTTATTGTGAAAAAGGTCATGTTACAGTGTTTCCTACGTTCTGGTCCGAATTATTCTAGTAGTTTGTTATGAATTGCTATGAAAAATGTCCATCCAGTATCCAACCGTACTTAATACTGAAATGTTGTGAAATGTGTTAAATGTTATGGAAAGAGGTGTCTTTCGACTGCTTGACGCAGAGTTCACCAAGTCTTTACAATCCTGAACTTGAGCTCTGGCTGGCTTGAAAAATATACTGGTACAATGGGCACCAGTGATCAGTGTGTGTGTGTGTGTGTGTGTTGGAATATGTGTTCCAGGCTTACCTAGGTAATGCAGGAACTCTGGATGTTGCAAGCACGTGAATCTTTACTTCAATTATGGCACACGTTTTTGCCAGATTGCAGTCGTGTTACAATGTTCCGGAGATGTACTACTGCATGATTTTTCCTACTAGAATGCTATATTTTACATTTTTTTGAATTGATATATTGTAATTGGTATAAGATTAAACGTAAAAATTTGTATCTAATCACATTTTTTATTACTTTAAAATATGAAACAGTTCACATACTTTCAGTTATGAATTCATTAGAATAGTAGTAATACGCAATTCATAAACAAATAATTATCATCTCATAGGCTACCTATTACTCATTAGAGCTACTCCTGATAAAACATGAGATTTCGTCCATAGGAGTAGCGTCTGTCTGAAGACAAGAATGAGGTTGTGGTAATGATGAATATAAAATTGATGATGGAAAACTAGATATTGTGTAGAAACTGAAAAATTGGATTGTTTTTGTCATTATTAACTTTCGGTAAGGTTACATTTTAAGTGGGAGTTTTATGAAACGAATTGTAAAAACGTTTTGGCCGTGATGTCAACTTCAGGTACGATCCCTCATTTCTACTACTTTTGTGATACTTATTTTTCAGGCTTAAATGAGAGCAGATACCAGAAATTTGTTTCTTAGTATTGTTTAAATTAATTTTACCATGATTATACCGTAGTGTTCCTTCAATACAAAAACATTAAGTTGAAGCCGATTATACAGTTAATTAAATTTTCGTCAATGAACTAACATTACAAATTCTTACATTTTTTGAAGATTAAAAACAATTTTTGCATGAGTAGATTTCTCCCAGAATATGTTGTATCTTAATAATGTCTCAAACAAGGAATTATATATAATTTTCATGTCTTCTTTATTTAAGACCGTCTTTAAATTTCTAAGAACGGAACATTCCGGCGCCAACTTTTTTTCTTATCAAATTTATATGTTAAATTCAGTTTAACTTGATCTGTGTAAATGCCCAGATATATATATATATATATATATATATATATATATATATATATATGAAATTGTGTAGCCTAAATTGTGTATTTTAATTCTTAAGAGAACCAAATTATTACTCTTATTGTTCTTTAGAATGATAATTCATATAATCTGTTTTAAGTAAATTTAAAATTAATGCATTTCAATACACCAAAATAATAATAACAATAATAATAGAAACTACCGCACATGGAACAGAAATTATTAATTATAGACTAAATTTATTTAGGAGAATTTGTTTACTTTCATTTTCGGTTTTAACTTTGCAGGTTAGTCAGAGGTACCAAGTTGCTGTTGTTTCTTCCTAAGAGTATAAATGGTTCGTTTGGAACAGCTGGTTACTATGAAATCTTCTGTACTTGCATTAATATTACAGTATATGATAAATACTGGAATATGTTTAACCAATATTACACTCCCTCCCTCACAGCCTATCTATATTGTTTTTTGGATGTTTTACTGTCAATATTAACACATGCTAACAAAAAACGAATATTAATGAAATTCTTACTCCAAAATCCATCATTGCACACAACAAATCACGTGGCCGCGAGACACTGGTGTGTTTCTGGACTTTTTTAAGATATGGGACGAAAAAAGTCTGCTGACTAAAGGAAAACTGTATGTTATTTATAAACTGTATGTTATTTATTATCGTACCATTACAAAATCTCACAGTCAGTAAAGATAACGGAACTTAGAGTGCCCGTCAGATGTCGAGTGCATCAACCTAATATGGAACATATTTCACACTATTAATAAGAGAATGTTTAAAGCTATTGTGGTGTTACTTTTAAAAATAAATTCAGCTCGTTATGAACAACTTTCTTGCTTACATTCCTCATCTAACTTCAAAAATGAAGTTTCTTGCTACCAACTTTTTGATGTTTTATTCTGTAATGAAACACACAAATGAATAAACAATTATATCATCCATTGCACGTTTCGATGCTGTACTGTATGTGAAAATTTTAAGATCAAAGTCACAATATGAAGTTTGTGGAGTTTTGGCAACAACACACACTGAAACAAGGACAGTGCTTATGGCAGTTGCTGTGCGTTGAAAAGAGAATGTGAAAGTCCATATAACTCTGTACTGCAATCTAAGAATGAGGTGCTTTGTAAACACGAGAACCTATTCTCAAGGTAACAGTGTGGGGCAAATTACATTGGTAGCCTTTAATTCATTACAAAATTGTTAAAAAATTGAATATGGCTTTGGCTTGGCATCGGCAAATGTCTCGCTACGAAGATCTATGTTGTCTATTAGGTGTACACCTCCAGACACACCAAGGTCTTCGTTCAGGTACACTGCAATTTCCTCTTAGGACACTCTGCTCCATGCATATACAGTCTGTGCACTCGGAAAAATTGTTACAGCAGGTGTCTAATTAGCAATTGACGACACTGATACAATTTTCATGCCCTCTTTGTCTTGAGGCTGTCGTCGCCATCCCAGGCGACTTGGACTATTAATTGGACTCGACAAATGAGCCCTAGGAAGAGACGTTGACTTCACGTTCTTTCTCTCCTATAGTCACCAAAGAAAGACTGCTTACTGTAGCCTGTAACCTATCCTAAAGGTTTCCGATTCAAAAGCACGCACTTGAAGCTCTGTTGTCATGACAGCCAAGCAAAGACCTTTGGTTATATCTCGGATAGCATGGAATAATAGTACTGGCATGAATAAGTCAAATAATTTTTAAATAATTTACATAGAAATAGTTACTAAGTAATGACTAAACATTTAAATAATAGAGACAGTGCCTAGAAAAAGTATTTAATATTTACATGAATCTTCTGAATTATTTCAGCACCAAATGAACTTTAAAGTGCCATATGTTAAAACTCCAACGTAAACATTTATAACAAGTTCTTATTGCTTAACACATGTATGACGTAGCCATACTTGTTTTGGTTCGCCACAGCCTGCCGAGCATTATTGTGTGTATTGAAAAAATTTTCACTGACTTAAAAAAACTGATAAAGAAAATTTAGTGAACGCAGTTATGTAAAGACTAGCTCAAGAAATCTGCTCATTGTTACTACACACATGGTTGCAATTTTATTTAGTCGATAATAACGAAGAATTCATGAGTGTTGATTTTAAAGGAGAGACGACAGCAGCGTATTACCAGCTCTTGCACACTGCGACTTTTTAGCGACAGGTTTGAGTTTATGTCATATTCCGGTGTGATAATAACTTGCTACGAACTTATTTTAATGTTATCCGGTTTAGAATCATAAGTTTAATGTTTAAAAAGTCAGCCAAGTGAAGTTCACATACGTCAAAAAGTGAACCTATTGAGCTAATAGCGGGAAATTGTTTAGCCAAACTTGGCACAGACTGGTGATCAAGCACCCTGGTTGCATGAGTTGGGAAAGTAGTATAGCAGATAAATTTTTTTATTTACAGTAATTTTTTTTTTTTTTTTAACTTTTAAATTTCTCGTAAACTGCAGTGAGAACTCGAGTATGTTGTGCTGCCATCTCTGGGTGAATTTATCAAGGCCTTGCCTACCCCTTGAATAATCAGCCAATCATGGTGCCTTGAACTCTCCTATTGGCTAATGTCATTGCTACAACCTGTGGAACAGCGAAAATCACGGTAACTTCCGAGATTTCCTTGCAAACATCAAGCTATTGACAGCAACATTTAACTTAAAAGAACTTATTTATTTTATGTTAACCGTGTCATATTATTCACAATTCATAGACATAACTATTACATACATAAACTATATTTTGTCACTATGTACTAATAGCAGACTGTTGGGTCTCTCTTGGTAGTTTGAAATATACAATCTGTCTTGATTTGTCAGACAGCGCTATACTAAAGATTTGTCTCTGAGTAAATGGCATTTTATTACTGCCATAAGTAATTACTATACACATTTACTATCTTCAGATTTCCAGCCATACTTGTTTTTACTGCATAAACTATGCTATATTTAACATAATTTCATGACAAGAGTGAATGTTGCTGTAGTTTGTGTGTTACGTTCAATCAAATATACATTCACAGGGACATCAACATGGCGGTTCACATTTTTACAGAGCTAAAAAGGCTGCTCTTTTTATTTACATTTTTGTCTATTCATACAGACACAAAGTATAATATCATTGGCCATTGAAATAAACACTCGTTTAAATAAGAATAAATTAAAATAATAGGAATTTTCCCTATCAACACTTCAAACAAAATAAATACATCTGTTAATTCCTCCTGGCAGTTTGATGTGGCTTTAAATAATAAACTAATACTGTATTAACCATATTATTAAATACAAACAATTACATCTCTGAAAACCTCTGTAAATAAACAAAATTAAGTAAACTCTGTGATCATTTTTAAAATGGTTGCATCTGTTAATCACAAACAATATTTTATTTTGACTTCTTTTACAGCAGGATACATACCTTAGCTTGGAGCTAAATTCTTATGCAGCATAAAGTATTGGGATACACACATTATGATGTATATTTGTTAAAACGATAGTATTTATTTTAAAATAATACAGTAGAGATGTAATGTAATGACACGGGGTCTGACAACACCAGCAATCTAATGACCACATTCCAGAGCCATAAAACTTTTTTTTTATTTAAGGAGATAAATTGAAATGAAATGCAAGAAATTGTAATTACTAATTACTGGCTATTTAAAATTTATGTTTGCATGCTATTAACATCATCTTGTGAACTAATTACTGCTCATTACAAATAATGTTGCACTAAAGTTTTATATGTTGCTGTGTTCCATCTTGTTGATAATCTAAAGACAAGACTGTTTCACTTAGTCTCAAGTACATAAAACAACAAAATAAACAAAACGAACAAAACAGTAAATGTGTATGTACACAGTCGTAGAGGTTATAAACATACCGCCCACCAAAAATAAACATTTTCATGTTATACTTGTTCACTAAATAAGAACACTTATTAGAGCAGTTACTTATTGCACCAGACACTACTGCAAAGTTAGTTCAACGAGAAAGGGCAAATCTTGGCGACCAGCCGTACAAACTCATTCACCATGTGGTGTTCTAACAGTCACTACACGAACCACGCTATCTTGACCAGGATGAACTGAAGTTACTCGACCTATCTTCCACTTTAGAGGTGGTAGTGAACAATCTTTCAACAGGACGAGCTGGTCTACTTGTTTGGGATGAACAGGTTGCGTCCATTTCACATGCTGCTGGAGGAGTGTAGGTTTTCCACACTCCATCTCCCAAATTCTTTGTTGAAATGGTGTCACAATGTGCCATCTATAAAGACAATTCAGTGGAATGTTGCAGAGATCATGATCTGGTAGTGCTGTAAGGTACTACCTAGCCAGAAAATAACCTGGAGTGAGAATGTCATATACTCTTTGGGATTCGTGGAAAGAGTATACAGTGGTCGTGAATTTAGTATAGCAGACTCTTCTGCTAACAACAGATGTAAGCAGCTGCATTCCAACGACTCGGGCCATATGTTGTTTGTCACTGTTTACTGCAGCTTCCCACAAACCACCAAAATGGGGGCTTGCCGGGGGGTTGAAATGCCATCTGCATCCTATCTTAGCCAAACCGTTACCAATTTCCTGTGTAGCTTCCTCTAAAGATAAGGTTGCATATAAGTTCTTAAGGCGGTGGTTTGTGCCTATGAAATTAGTTTCGTTGTCAGAGTACATATGAAATGGTATTCCTCTTAATCACAGAAATCGTTTGAATGCTGCCAGAACCTTGTAAGTGGCTCCTTTTCTGGATCTTATAGGCACCGCATTAAATGGCCCCCCGAAGTCCACACCAACAGAGTGGAATGCCCTGACTTGAACAAATTGAGCTTTGGGTAGAGTGTCGATTGGTGGAGTTTGCGACACTGGTTTGGCCTTGAAACACTTGATGCACTTATGTCTCACATGTCGAACTACAAATCGATCTGATATTATTCTGAAATCTCTTCTAACAAGATACAAAGTCATCGAGGACCTAGGGTGCAAGTTCTGGGAATGGTAATGGACTATTATTAACCTAGACAGGTGACTTTGTTCAGGCAACATAATTGGGTGCTTAGCATTCTCCATCAGTGATGAATGATGAAGTCTGCTGCCCATCTGAATCGAGGAATGGCATCAATGATTTTGTGTTCTTGGGACAGTTGCAGTTATTTTATAGGGCCACCAACTCTGTCTTGAAGTGGAAAGACTGAACTTGCTTGATCACCACTGTTAATGCACTCTGCAATTTTTCTTGTGTCAGGAACATACTCTTAGTATAGTCTATCTTTAGACATGCTGGCTTTACCTTTAATACCCATGCTACAGTGGTCCTTAACACCCAAGCTGTGACATGCTGTAGTTTTAGCAATGTTGATGACCTTTAGATCAAGCCTAGTGGATCTGCTGATACACCTGGGTCACTCTGGCGAATCACTTATGTGGTTGTGGCAGGTGGCTTCAGCTCTGGCAAAGACTGTTTACTAAGTTTAGGCTAAGTTGGTCAGTGATCTTATTTGGAGAGCAGCCAGAGAGGACCCGTGAACCAAAGATTATGTGCAATAAACTGTTGGGGGGGGTTGCTCCTTGGGATGCAACATCAGCAGGATTGCTCTCAGATGGGACATTCTATCATGCATTAGTTGGTATAGCATTCTGAATATTCGCCACTCGATTGGCCACAAAGGTTTTCAACTGGTGTGGTGACAGATGTAACCATGCTAAAAATACAGTTGAATCTGTTCATGCATGACATTGCCATGTGTCTATGCTATCACCATATAACGTCACAACCTGTTGCATTTGTGTAATCAATGACAAGGCTGCACATAGTTCCAGTTTTGGCAGTGTTAGAGTCTTCAGGGATGTCACCCTTAATTTTGCACACAGTAGGTTAACATGCACATCTCCATCATTCGTCATACACCTGGCACAAACCACAGCTGCATAAACACGTTCACTAGCATCACAAAAGCCATGAAGTTGAACTTTTGTTGTCTTGAGGAGGGATGAACCTGGTGACCTTTACCTTAGAAAGAAGAGTTAATGACATCTTGAACTCGACCCACTGATTTTTGTACATCTTCCCCCACGGGATCATCCCAGTCAAGAACTTGGGTCTAAACTAAATGCATTAAGATTTTGCTTGTTGCAGTTACAGGTGTTAACCAGCCACAAGGATTCGTAGAAGCATGCTATAGTTGACAGAATACCTCGTTTGGTGTATGGAGCACCTGGTACCTGAACATTATAGATGAAGCAGTCACTCTCCGTGTCTTAGCACATCGCTAGCACCTTAGTAGTTTTGAGACACTCACTGCGTTCAAAGTTTCTAGCCGCCTTGTGTCCCATGCCTTTGTTTTCAAGTAATTTTAGGTGATTTGAACACAATTTGTGTAGCTGAAAGCCTCCAGTCACCAGTAGATTGATGAGCTGCTGTTTCAATTCATGAGCATCTGCAACTGTGTTTGCCCCTGTGACTATATCATCCACGAATGTATCTCGCTGTAGGGTACTGGCTGCTAATGGGTACTTGGATCCGTATGTCACTGTATTTAGCTCATAAACTTGCACTGGAGAATTCTCCTCAGGCTGCCACAACATGCACTGGTATTTTCTGTCAGTTGGATCAATTTTCAGTGAAACACTTTGTTCCTTCACCACCACTTGATGTGGAATCAAATGTACAGGTTGTTCATGAGATGTTGATGTTAGCCTAATAATGCATTCTGAGTTAGATACCAATCCCCCAATGTGTGTCATGTGGCCAAGCTGCTCATATTCCTTCATTAAACAACTATATTCATGTTTTAACCCAGACACCTTGTTAATCTTCCTCTCTAGGTTCTAGAGTCGTCTAAGTGCAACTACATGGAGGCTATCCAATGACATGGCATTAAGTACCTTTAAATGAAACGATAATGGGTGCTTATTAAATGATCTTCACATTGCTGATCTTCAACGGACATGAACTGTTAATTATTTCCCGAACTTCTGTAACATGCTGTCTAGTGTGGGGGGTGTGTGCACCAACAATGAAGTTATCTCTATGCTGATATGCTCAGTTGAGGCTCACCCAGCAAGTACCCATCCAAAATATGTTTGAAATGCATAAGGCTTGGCCACAACCTTATTACCAATCATTTCTTCTTCTGGAGCTAGGCTGTACTATCTCTGACTCTGATTACTGCAGTTGTCAATAATACTGTAGTTTCTTGTAAAAGCATCTTCTTGAGATGAACACAACATCACTCCATTATCCTCACACCCTTCCCTGCCATTCCATTGAACCAACCACCAAGGTGAGAAGCGCCCAATACTCAGCTATGCACCATCGGCCCAACTCCCGCCATAATGCTCCTAAGAGCCAAACCCAACCAAAAGCAAGAAACATTTGTCATGACCTACGCTCGGGGCAGTCACAACAGGAAAGCAATAGATCAGTGAGAAGACGACACATACTTTTTGAAATTAAAGCAGTATATTCAATAATAATATACATCAATTCCTCTCTCGGCACAATTCAGTTAATTTTCAGAAGCACAGATCCATACATCGACCTTTCACTAAATGTCAATTTTACAGGCTTGACCTTGGAGCTTTTGCCCTACAACATGCCAAAAAGGCCGTCACACTCAATAATCTTCTCGGCTTCTTATCATAATATATACAAATAACACATTATATAACTTGCCCATGCAAGTGCAAAACCCTTACACACTGTACTCTTTTACACCAGAGTCGAACACTACCCTAAAATACGGTACTAATCCGCAGGGTTTAAACACATTACCCTCTTACACAGACGACTCGAAGCCTTTCAAATTCAGTACCATATGTTTCGAAATGCAAACACCTCTTCTCCCCAATCACGAACCAGCTCTGTGCACCCAATTTTGGTTTCCGACCGACTTGGTCATAGTTTTAAAGGTCTCCGACGATGTTACAATGGGCGATTTTCAGATGACTCGTAAGTTTCACGAGTCGTATTTCCCCGACAACTTTGAAACCAAATATTCCGGCAGGGATCCTCATCCAAAGAGCCATGCTCCCCAAACAAGGAAAAGGCGAAAGTCGGGACGACTCACCACTTCATCACATTCTCAGCGACTACTGGTCGCCAGCCACATACCTCGGCTGCGAATGGGCCATCCAAACCTCTTGTTAAGCCCTGTTAAGTCCAAGAGCAATTGGGCGATCACCCCTTCAGAAAAGACTAATAATCTTCCCGAGTCAAATACCATCGGCGCCGCGACTTCGTCGGATCACACACTCACAGATCGTCCACCTTGCTCGTTACCTCCTTATTCAACTCACCTTGCCAGAATGAGCGCCACTCGCTCCCTCCTCCTACCAAGCAAAACTTATGCCCCCCCCCCCCTATTTTCTCCTTCTCCCAGCCGAGACCCCTGAGACACCCCTCCCATCAAGGCCGCCCCTCCACGTCCATTAGAGGGGTAGACCCGACTGAAGGAGCGACTCAAGATGCCCCTAGATAACTACCCAACATGCCCCCATTTCACCAGAAAGGTGAACACACCAAGTCTGAAGCACTACAGACAGGGAGAAGCAAAATAAGCCTCATCCGACAGACGTCCTTAAAGAAAAGGGAAACCAAACCAAAATAATCAGACCAAAATCTAGCAAACAATAAATAGAGAACCAAAAACAAACACAACCAACCAAACCTACCATTAAGGACCCAACTCTGACCAACCCTCCAGCTCACCATTGTTCTCTTTGGTTTCCTCTGGTATAGTTATGTTATGATCTTCTGTAATGTGGAGTAAAGTATGATGTAACATTTTACTTTTCTGACATCTAAATTGTGACCCACATAGCTCAGCTACATAATTTTTCCTGAGGCAGTTAAAACATAACCTGTGACATGTTTTTCTCGCTCTTGTGGTGAACAAATACAGATGGTGTCTGTTTAGTGTGCCTGACCCATCACACATATGACACTGATGTTTTTCATTTCAACCATTCCTCACTGACACCAGTGTAGTTCGAGCAGAAGTTGGATATGATGATCCCACACAGACAGATTTTGGCTTGAAGTAATTTGTGCTGGTGGTTAGTTTGTAACTGGCTAATGATTTCATTGTAGATTACGTAGTTAATAATGGTAACTGTGCTTGTTCAGCTGTCAAGGATTTACGCAGTAAGAACTTTAGCAATTGTGTATATGATGGGATATCTTCGTCTTGTGACATTTCAAATGCTTGTCTCAGAGATGTGTCTAATTTCTCAAGTGAAATATTTAACAGAAATGTTGGAAGCAATAAAATTTCTATGTCATGTTCTATGGATACAAGTTAAGAACTTTTATTTTGTTGATATGTAAAAATTGCTTGGGCAAGAAATAATATTGTAAAACTACCTGAATATTTTTTTTTTTTAGTTTTAACAGGTTATGGGCCCAGAGTATCATCCTTCCCAGGTAGTAAAATGACATTGAACAAGTGTCATAATATTTTGCTTTGCTGGTTATTATAAGATTCATGAACAATTGTGTCAAGGTTGTTTGGGTGTAGACAGCAATCATCATGAAATTTAATTTTATTAAGCTGGTAGGTGAATCCAATTGGAGCGTGTAGAAGTTCCAAATAATGGTAATTTTGAAGTCAAGAGGATTATTTGATGTAGTTGCGGGAGCTGAATTAAAACCTGGAGTTGAAGATGGTACTTCACAGTCGGAGGTAAGCAAACGAGTCAAAGAATGGATATCTAAAGACTGCAAGACTCAAGAAATTATTGTTACTAGGTTAGAAGAAGGGACTATGACTCACCTTTTAATGTGTGAGTCTGCGAATGAGATGTGGGTCAAGCTACTATCTATCTTTGAACAGCAATCTGAAATTAGTTTGCACCAGCTGCAGCATAAGTTTTTCACGCTTAAGTATGAAGGGGAAGGCATAGCTGTTTTTGTCTCAAAGCTTCAAGAGTTGGCAGGTCGCTTGAAACAACATGGTGATAAACTGTCCGAACAAATATTAATGACAAAGATACTGGTATCATTGCCAGAGCCATATAATGTATCGGCATGGGAATCAGTCTTCACAAAAGATCAGAAATTGTCAGAGTTAACAGTGCATCTGTGAATAGAAGAGGAGCAATGGCAGGAAAGGCCACTAGGCTACTAATTACAATTAAAACAGAAAGAGTTGTGCACAAGTACTCACAGGATGGTACTTGCAGATAGAAACACACACACATAGGACGAACACATTTCTCCGCGGACGCGCGGTCACAACGTTTCGCAGACTACATCTGCTTCATCAGGTGAGAGGAGCATGTTTCTGACAGACGTGAAAATGCTCTACTCTCCCAAAGGCAAGGTAGACCTAACCAATTTAAATGTTTCAGCTGTGGTAAACCTGGCCACACAAAGGCAGTTTGCTACAAAAATAAGCCAAAAACTGATCATGTAGGAGAAAAACCTATTTGCTTTTATTGCAAGAAACCTGGACACTTCATTAAGGACTGCAGAGCGAGGTTAGGGCATGTAAAAGGCTCTAGTCTTTCTTCTGATAATATTTGTCACAAAACAAAAGGGAGAAATGTAAATTCATTTATTTGTACAGCAATGTTGAGTAAAGGTGCAGAAAATCAGAGCTGGTACGTTGATAGTGGTGCATCAGAACACATGTGCTCTCAAAGAAACCTGTTTTCAGATTTTTGTACTTTGAATCAAGAAAAACATATAATTATTGGTGATGGATCAATATTAATTGCTGAAGGAATTGGCACAGTAAGAGTTGAAGCTTTTGATGGCAAAACATGGCATATGGCTGAGATTAAAAATGTGTTATTTATACCAGATATAAAATTCAACTTATTCTCTGTTAGTGCTACATTGAAGAAAGGTTATGAAATTGAATGGAAGGAGGTAAAGTGTGAGTTCATTAAATCAGGCAAAGATTGTGCACTTGGATCACAAGAAGGAAAACTTTATAAAATGATGTTTAGGAATGTGTCAGATATTGAAAATGTTAGTGTTGTTACTGGAAATTCCATAGAAAGCTGGCATGAGAAACTAGCATATCAGAATATTGAGCAAGTAAAGAAAATGTTAAAACATCATGGTATCGTTGTGCAGAACAAAGAGGATTTCTTCTGTGAAGCATGTGTCAAAGGTAAACAGCAGAGACTGCCATTTCCAGCGAGTAATAACAAAACCACCAAGACATGTGAAGTTATCCACGCCGATATCTGTGGGCCTATGGAAACTACGTCATTGGGTGGCTCAAAATATTTTTTGTTATTGAAAGATGATTATTCAAGGTACAAATACGTATATTTTTTTTGAAATGCAAATCAGAAGCCAAAGAAAATATTGAGAGATTTATTAGCCTAGCACAAAATGATACAGGAAATCAAGTAAAAATTTTAAGATCAGGAAACGACGCAGAACTAAGAAGTGAAGAAATGAGAAAACTTCTTGAAGGGTTAGGTATACGGCATCAGAAGTCAGCACCACACTGTCCGGAACAAAATGGAAAGATAGTAAGAGAAATAAGAACAATTGTCGAAGCAGCCAGAACAATGCTTAAGGCCAGAAATTTAAATAAAATTTTATGGGCTGAAGCTGTAAGCACAGCTGTATATGTTATCAACAGAACAGGTACAAGCTCTGTTAAAGGAAAGACTCCACATGAACTATGGTTTAATTCAGATGCTGACATCAAAGAGTTTCAAGTATTTGGAGCTGATGTGTACATGCATGTTCCCAAAGAAAAAAGGAAGAAGTGGGATTCCAAAAGTAAAAAAGGACTATTTGTAGGATATGAAGAAAACTCAAAGGCATTTAGAGTGTATGTACCCAACAAAAGAAACATATAAATCTCACAAAATGTTATTTTTAAGCAAGATGATAAGATCAGAAAAGAAACAGAAATACCAGTCAATGTTTTGAATTCTTTGGAAAATGAAGATGATGAAGTCGTACTGTCAGAAGGTCTAGAGGAAGAGACTATTAAACCAAACTGTATAAACAATAACTCTGAAGAAGATAAAATAGAAGTCTCCGAAAGAATAGAAGAAGAAGCCCATGAGTTGCGAGATCGGGCTAAATTGAGAAAACCAAGTACTTTGAGCTAGTTTGATACAAATTTTTTTATTGCCGATGAAAATCTAACCTATGAAGAAGCAATGAAAAGTCATGAAAGCGATAAGTGGAGGGAAGCAATTGACATTGAACTGAAGTCGATAAGAGAAAACAATACATGGACTGAAGTCATGCCTCCAGCTAACAGTTGTATCATAGGAAGCAAGTGGGTATTCAAGATAAAGCGAGACGAAAGTGGCAAACCAGTACAGTACAAAGCACGACTTGTCGCACGAGGATTTCAACAGGATAAAAATTTTGATGTGGGTGAGATCTATGCTCCTGTAGCCAAGTTATGTACCCTAAGAATCCTGTTAGTAACAGCAACACATTTAAGCCTTCCTGTATATCAGATGGATGTTCGAAGCGCTTTTTTATATGGCAATATAGATGAAGAGATTTACATGGAAAAACCAGAGGGACTAGAAGGGGACAGAAACACAGTCGTCAAACGAATAAATCCATATATGGACTGAAGAAATCATCTAAATGTTGGGATGATAAGTTCAATCAAGTGCTTGAGAAGGAAGGAATTGAAAGGTCAACCCCTATGGATTCATCATTTAGAATAAACTGTCAAGCTAAAGAAGGCAACAAAGAACTAGAAACTCAATGTCGACAACTGATAGGATGTATTCTATCTTTAGCTGTCGGTACAAGGCCAGACCTTAGTGCAACTTTAAGTATCTTATGTCGATATCAAAACAGAGCAAGTACAGAATTGTGGACTGCCTTGAAGCGTGTTCTAAGGTACATAAAAGGAACATTGGATCTGACACTAGTTTACAAACGTCATGCAGGAAAACTACTTTGCGGATATGTGGATGCTGATTGGGGAGGAGACACTGAAGAGAGAAGATCGACAACAGGGTTAGTTTTTCAACTAAGAGGAAGCACAGTCACGTGGATTTCAAAGAAACAAACAACTGTGGCCCTGTCATCAACTGAAGCCGAGTACATAGCTCTCAGTTGTGCAGCCACTGAAGCATGCTGGATACGAGGTGTTGTACAAGACTTGGATATTTCAAATGCAAAGGAACCAGTATGGATATATGAAGACAACCAAGCAGCAATTAGAGTTTCAAAAAGTCCAGAAAACCATAAACATCTCAAACACATTGACATTCGTCACCACTTTATTCGTGAGAAGATCAGTGAGGGTGTAATCGATGTACAGTATATATGCTCACAAGACCAGCTTGCGGATGCGTTAACAAAACCATTAAGTAGAACTCTTCTTTCAAAATTCATTACAGAAATGGGTCTTGAGTGAGTTATCTGTTTGGCGTAATATTTTTTTAATTTTGGGTCTTGCAATAGTGTTTTTTTTTTTTTGTTAAATATTTTGTGTCCAAAAGGGACTGTTCAATTAGAAGTGTTTGCAATTAAAGAGAAATTAAAATAATTTTACTGAGGGGGCTGTTGGAAGCAATAAAATTTCTATGTCATGTTCTATGGATTCAAGTTAAGAACTTTTGTTTTGTTGATATGTAAAAATGGCTTGGGCAAGAAATAATATTGTAAAACTACCTGAATATATTTTTTTTTTTTAGTTTTAACAAGAAGGAAATCCCATTTTTGGACAGGAAATTCTAAAGCTTTCAACACATTCAAATTTTTTCCAGCGGTGCTAAGAAATAATTAGAAACATGTATCACACTTGCTATTTACAGGTGGTAGATGGAGTATCCTTCGCAAATGCATGGTGGCTGTCAACCTTACATTCTTGTACCGTTTTTTTAGTACATCCCACATAACCTCATAATTTTTCTGAATGACAGGGATGTTACTAAATTCCGTGGCTCTCCACTCAAACAACTCGACAAATAATGAATTTTGTTCACCTTACCAATGTTGGGAACATGACCAATCATTGAGTTGAAGAGTTCTGCAAAATTTGTCCACTCTGCTCATTCACCACTAAATACTGGTAAGGGAATAGTTGGTGGTACTGCTGTAGGTACCACTGCATGGCAAAATGGGCCATTATTACTTTCAAGCTCATTTTGAGGCTGTGATCGTGATCATTGTTGACGAA
Source organism: Medauroidea extradentata (assembly GCA_003012365.1). Taxonomy (NCBI): domain Eukaryota; kingdom Metazoa; phylum Arthropoda; class Insecta; order Phasmatodea; family Phasmatidae; genus Medauroidea; species Medauroidea extradentata. Next base: position 17,027 of record PNEQ01037536.1, read on the forward strand.
ATGTGTTGTAAGCTTTCTTCATTTGTGTAAACACAATTTCATATGCTGCAAACTGTTGTTTAACCTCTTCAGTGTTTAGGTTCTCTTTGGGTGGATTAGCACACAGTGCACAGAAGTTAGCTACCATTTCGTTCCTTTTGACAATTCTTTCCTCCATGACTATCTTGAAGTCTTCAATTTTCGATGTGTCCTGATTTTTTTACTCACAAATTCCTCTCGCTTAATCAATTTGAGCTAATAGAAGGGAAAATGTAACATATTGATCTTCAGTTGTTGCTGTTACCATTTTGTTTATGAAATTGATTACCACTTCCAAGTTTTTTTGGTCTGTATTGTTTATCGCCACTTTGCTGGAGTTTTCACACGTGTTTCTTCAATGTGCTTTTCTGAATATCGTAATGTTTGCAACGTGCACCCAAAATGTTGCGTGTATCTTGCCATCACCCTTCTGCTGAAATTCCGAAGTGTCACAGGCACAATACAAAACACTATTTGTGTAACTTCACGTGTGACATAAATACCAATCTTCCTTAAATCTGGGCCGTGAGGACCAAAAAATGTTTAACACAAACAAAATAAAGACATTGCTGTATTCCATCTCATTAATAATTTCTTTCCTAATCCAAATACAGAGACTGTTTCACCTAGTCTCAAGTCACAGGAAACAACAAAATAAACAAAATACTTAATGTCATAAAGGTCATAAACACTGGCTATTTAAAAATGTTTGTTTGCATGCTATTAACATCATCTCTTTAACTAATTACTGCTCATTAGAAATAATGTGGCACTCAAGCTTTACGTATATAGTTTCAGCGAGGCATAACTAGTTCTGAGATAATAATTTTACTTTAAAACTTCTAGAATCGATACGTACATATTATTGACGCTCTTACTATTGTTTTTTCCTCTATAATAGAAAATGTGCAGTGTTATAGATGTGAGGGTTAATTGCTTGTTGTAATATTAATCAAAATGCATTCTTCCCATCATTATACTTTGCAAAGTAATGATTAGCTAGTATTAGGAAATAGATGTTCAGTGCAAATGTGTGTTTTGTGTGCTGTGTCCTTTGCTATTGTAGAGAATTCCTCTCCACCCTGCTTACCAATGTTAGTGTTTCTCATCCTTGTTTGTGGTGATAATGTGTTGTGAGCTAACATGATGTGTGACTCCTTGACCCTCTCGTAGTGGCTTTGACTACCGCCCGTTTGTCATTAACTGGTGCATGAGTCTCAAGGTCATAGACGGCTATGTGGTGGATGCTCTTGAGAGGTAAGGCTTCTCCTTCTTCTATACTTTACAGTCTTGCCTTGATGTTGTTGGCCGTGGTCGGTATGACACTCTGCTCAAGTTCATGGTTTGGTCATGCTGCTGTGTACTGGAGACCCATAGTTATGTTGACCTCTATGAACTGTATTGGACTGTTTTGCGTAGCATCTAGTCTGTATGTGACTGCAATTTGGTAGTACTTTTCTCTAGCCCTCTGTGTTTCGTGTTGGAAAAATGCTATGAATTTTAAGCCATAAATTTTGCTTACAATTTAATTATAATAGAAAATTATAGTTCCCTTTTACATTGACTTTTTTGTGCAAGTTTTTGTGGTTAACTAGCTATAGTTTGTTATAGTTGTGTAGGTGATGTGTGTGTAGGCTAAATATTTTGACTTCTTACATACGACACTGTAAAGAACATGCAAAATTCATGCTGTTTTCTGAAAGCATACATAAGCTACAAGTGTAAACTGTCACTGCCAGTCAGTTTGGTTCTTCGTGAAAGGCTATAAAGCAAATAATAAAAATTTAGAGCTATGTGATCAGTCTCCTATGAAGTGAAGTAAAATGACTTGGCTCAAAGAACAAATAGCAGTAAACTTGTGTATTGTTCTCGGTGTGCCCAGAGCAGCCTGATCTAGCGTGTTGCTAAACTTAGTGAATTTTGTGTGTTTTTTGGACTCCGCATGATTACTGTTTTTTAATGGCTATGTATGTGTTTTTCAGCCAAATGGCGGAATATAAAATATAAGTAAACAGCAGCACACGAATTTACAGAGCTATTTGGGAATTTAGTGTGCTACTTCACCTCAGTAAATTTTACACCCTAAATCCCTAAATATTTACTGCACTAACCTGGTCACGTGGTTGATTTAGTAACCTAATTAGTCATTTTGGACACAGCTTTAGGGTCTGGTTTCGCTATTGGAGTTCTTAACCAAACTTTGTTCATTCACTGACTTTGACCCAGGACCTTTTCTCTTTCCTGCTGCACTATTGTGGTTTGTGCCTCGAACTGAGCTCAAAGTGATGCTTGGTATGAACTTGCAATTTCAGCAGTTCAAGATGCTAAATTTTGAATAGTGACTGGCAAGGTGGTAAGTATGTAATATACTACATGTATTCATTTACATGAACATTTTCAGCTCTCTAGGACTTTTGATTGTAATACACATAAGCTGGAATGTTTAAATTTATATGAACTGTATAAATGTGTAATATAATTGTCTTAATCACAACTTTTAAAACTCTGAGAATGTACTGTACCTGTAGTATATCGAACATATTAATATAGGTAGCCTACCTACAGTAAAACAGTGTGTGGCTTCCATATATTAAAAAAATATATACTACCACAGGAATTCTGTAATTTTTCTATGGTTAAAAAATGTAAAGAAAATACAGTGTAAGGTGGAGGTATTTTTCAAGATTTTTACAAAGGTAAATATTTACTTACATAATTAAATTGTCATTGCAGCTGGTTGTGTTAAGTATGGTTAGTATTTCTGCTGGTGCTGGGAAAATGTTGGGATACCGGTACTTAATTTAAAGTCTTCTGAAACTTTGCGTTTCTTATACATGGCCTTAGCAGTCTATTAAGTTACGCCTACATATAATTTGGATGCTGTCTTGTTTTAAAGGAAATAATGTTCAAATTTCTATAAATAGAAAATTTTTGAGTCCACTAAAAGACTATACTACAATACATTGTACGAGTCAAATATTATTTTTTTTACACAACACTTTATGAATGCTCTCTTGCTGTTTGTAAGTTTCAGTTTTATTTAAACACATTGTTTTGTAGCAAGGTAATCTTTTCACATTCAACCAAAATCGTTACTGTCTGATTTTACCACTGAAATGAGATACTGTATGTATCTACTTGTACATATACATAATGTAACATAGCACAACATGTTTGTCGGAGGTAATGATTATGCGTGTGGATTTTTCCATTCAGTTGGTTTGGCACATGAACCTAATTGTACATGATATGACTTATTTTTGTAATGGAACCTTAATACAGTATTTGTTTGTTTTCCTATTAAATTAATTTTCAGACACTCATTCACCGTAACAAAATGAAACATTTTTTTCTTTAAGTTTTGTAATTAATTTTATGTATGTCAACAAAAATTATGGTAAGAAAAAGAGAACGAGGTGTTTTAAAAAATTAACACTGCAGCATGAAAATTATTGCCGCATGTAGTCAACTTTAACATAATACTTCATACAAGTGGTCTATTTTACTGGAGAAATGTTGCTCTCTACCATTAAATAGGAAAGCTAATAAGAAAAATGCTTTCATATTGTATCCCAGATTAGAGAATTACTATTTGGATCTTGACAGATTATGTTTGTGCAATGAATTTGCAGTTTAACTCTGTTTCAGCCAAAGATCTTGTTAGAGCTAAGAGCTTATGATCTCAGTTTATGACTGACAGTGGTGCAGTTGACCCTTCGCAGAATTTTATAGATCATCTGTTTAACATGTTTTCTGTGCTCACATTAATATTTATCTGGAAGGTTTGAAGCTAGGAACAGTACATATGTGTAAGTGGCTGGAGGGAGAGACGTTCGTGTAGCGCTGGCATGGTTGTTGGCAGCCTGAAGGCGGAGTGGCTGTACTCGCAGGGACGCGGCAGGCAGTTCCGCGTGGGGGAGCACCAGGCGCTGGCAGAGTACCTGGCAGGGGCCTGCCCCCTGTCCGGGGACGTGCTGCAGTCTGAGGAAGAGCGCAAGCTACGGCTCATCCTCAGCAAGGCTCAGCAGCACCAGCAGCAGCTGCGTGAGCAAGTCCCAGACGACAGTAACTGTGCGTCTTCTCTCCCTTTTCCTCGTGCTGTGCTTTCTCTTCTCTGTTGTACCCCTCATAGGGTGGTATTCATAGTTGCATCTTAAGCATTAGTTCCATCAATATGTTCTTATTTGCTGTCATATGTTTGATTTTACATTCTATAAGCACTACTTAAGTTGATCTCAAGCAACTGCTAACAAGACAGTCGTACATTTTTCTGTCTTAAGACTGTGTTTTCACGTTGCGTAGTCTGTGCTTGAGACCACCTTTTCCTAACTGTATTTCATAGTCGTCGAGAACCTGCTCAAGCAAAGGAATAAGATAGTCTTCATCAAGTCAAGTGTAGAGGTGATTGTAGACCAGCTCGAAACATTGTTAAATGGCGGATATTAGTGAATAACAGCAACCTTGTAAACCAAAACAGCTGTATCCATATTGTAAAGCATATAAAATGTTGTATATATAACTCAGATTGAATTTTGCATTTGGCGCAACCTTTCTAGTATACAGAGTATTCACGTATTTCTTCCGAAACACAAAAAAAATCTCTCGTAATATACTTGTCGCAATTCCCGTTAAAGTAGAGATTTAAGAAACTTTACAAAAGAAACTGTGAAAATACCTATTACAAAATATATTATTTATTTTGAATTATAAGATGCTTTTACACAAGATAAATAAACACTGCTTGTTTGCTAGTATATTGCTATAACAACAGACTTAAAAGCAGTCCAGTATGTTGCATCGTGGTAGCGTAATTGGTAGAGCATAGGCAGACAGATTATTTTCAGTTAATTTTTGACGATTACCGGTAGTGTTCGCTCCAGATTACCTCCAAAATTTTGTACATTGTGCATTTATTTTAATTAACTTAAATTGCATACTAAAGCTTTACAACTGGCATGTAAATTACAATATTGTTATGTGTCTATTTATGTCTATGCAATACTAGGTATTAATATACAAAGTAAAAAAATAGTTGAAAGTGTTAGAATCAAACCATTATCACCTATTGGCTATTGTATATGACTGTGTGTCATTCTAACCACTTGCTCATCCAACTACACCACGAGGACAACTGTAGTTGTTATAACATGTAAGACTTCATTTAATATTTCACTTAAATTTATTTATGGTAGCAGCTATAATTGATATAAACAAGCACTCTTTAAATTTTTATTTTAAAAATTACAGTACAATAGACTCCCGATTATCCGATTTGAGGATTATCCGCGGAAAATATTTCACTTTAAATAGTTAAAAAAGTTGAAAAAATAAATTTTTTTTTTCGTTATTTATAAATACATTTTGTGCTTACTCACATAATGTTCCCAATGTGTTTTGCCCGCAACTGTATTTTGAAAGGCTTGAAGATTTAAGTCTTTTTCCAGCAGGCGAAACAATTAGGTCTGCTCATGAATGGATTAACGGGATGTTTCCTATGATAAATAAGATATCCGTGATTTTTTTATTAGTGTTTTTAGTTTTTTAGCGCATACTCCCTAATATTTTTAATGCTAACAATCAAAAGTCTACTGTATTTATTTGCTGCCTTTTATTGCAGGAATGAATTTGACCTTTTATTTCTTTTTACTGAGATCTAAGAAAGGGTAAAAATGGATTATCCGAGGCATCGGCCCCCTCCATTAGTGCGGATAATCGGGAGTTGGCTGTATATTGCTTTATTCTCTGCAAAATAGGATTTCATTATTTGGTATTATGTAAGCAAACATGTTTTATAACTTTTAACAGGAATAAACCTTTAGTTATGTATTACGGATTACAAAATTCTCTGGCGTAATAGTATTTTGTATAAATGATAGACGGTTCGTCTTAAGGTAGAAGTCTTCCTCATTTCTCATTTACTAATAGTCACAAGGTTATCCTAGGTATACATAGTTAAATTCTAACTTGACTCACTTGAAATGTGTTCAAAGCGGAGTTTTCTAGCATCTAAAATGTAAACCAAGCTAATTAATTGCTTATGATTGATTGTAGCTTGGCTAATAATTGATAATGAATCATGATGATATATGAACAAAAGCTGCAGGTCACTTTTTGAAAACGCCTTAATTGTTGCGTGGTGTTTGTGTGTTCGGAATTGTTCGTGTACTCTCTGCCATCTTAAGTGCGTGCTTCGTCAAGCCGAAAGTAGTGCAAAACAAGCTCATCTTGAACTATGTGGTCTTGATGAAGATCGTCTTATTCGTAGACTATGAAACTTGGAGTTGAAAAGTGCGGTTTTAGGAAATAATATCGTCTTGGCCAAGTCGTCTCGAGATGTGACTATGAATACTGCTCATAGTGCTATATAGCAGTGGCAGAGCCAAGGTGGAGGAAAATAATGTATCCTACACAATTGCTTAGTCTGGGGCATGATTGTGAACAATTTGTATTCCACTGTTCTGATTGAAGAGTAACAATGGACTGCAATGATATTCGATTCTGATAATCAATTACTGTACATCATTACATTTGGTCACCATATTATTATCTTACTGAAATTCAGGTGTAATGTATATCCCTGGCTCCAAAACCAGCATAACCTTTAAATATATGCTAGCTGTGGCAGTTAATTCAATTTTTAATTTGTTTACTGAATCGTAAACCTATACTATATAAATGTAAATTTTCTGATTAATTTAATAACTATCCCTCATCCCCAAATCTGACTCCTTGATTTGCCTCTGTTATACACTGCTGCAACAGCACATTCCGATAAAAAAACTCTTGACACATATGTTAATTTTTTTAGTGTAGTGAATCCATTAAATATGCCAAAATTCTGCTATTTAGTTTTGCAAAACTTATTTTATAGTTCTGCTTTTTTTGACGTGCTTCTAGTTATGTTTGAAATTTGTTAGAATTTTTTAGCATTATTCTCTGCATCTTATATTCCAAAGGAAGTTTAAAAAAAAAAATTAAATATTATTGTTAACAATACAACCTGTCTGTTGCCGAGGTACAGTAATGAATTTGAAAAAAGTGTGTCAAACCTTAATTTTAAAAAGCTGAATGCTGTTATTTAGGGATTTTTTTATGTACTGTAAGAATGTAAAAATGAATGTACACTGTAAATTTAAAGGACTGAGACATGCAACATGGCAACAAACACATTTTGGTGATGATGTGGGTTTAGGTAATAATTTAGAATTAATGTATGTTGTTGAATTATATAATTGAATAGTTATGGACTGTATGGACAGTTTTTATGGTAGAGTTTTGCCAGTAATCTTAGTATTATTGCTTTGCCCTTGGGTCGTCTTCCTGAGCTAGTATTTTTAGATAAAGTGGAGTACGTGTTTCCGAAATCGTCGAGACCTGAACTATTTCGGATAATGGACATTTTCGACAAAAAACAAACAAAGCTCACATGTAAATAATCAATACTGCTGCTAATGTTGGCAGACTATTAATGTAATTCATATAAATATTAACGAAAAATTTACCAACATTCATTTAAATACTACGCTGAACAATTCACCACAATTCTGTAAGGTTACAGATGTAAACTCATTCATGGTAGAATTTTGTGGTCTTGTGATGTGACAGTTTTGGGGCGGGGAGGGTATGGACAGGCACCAGCTACATCCGGTGTGCAGTGACCTTGCCTGTTGATCTACGTGACTCACAAGTGAGAGCGAGCTGACTCAGAATGAGGTAATCACAAAAGTGTGATGTCTGACGTGCATTGACATTAGCTTTTCTCACATGTTTTATTTCTTATGTGAAACATTCCGTGGAAAAATATTTCTCAAGATGTACAAACATAAAGTTGCAGGTGGTAGTATATTCAACATTGGTATCACCATTGTTTAAATTACGCATACAGCCACAGGTTTATTACTGATGAATGTTACAACTAGGCATATACGTACGGATCACACAGTAAATTACTGTGTTAACATGTCAAGGAAAAAAAATTGAATCGCTATGTGCCTTTTCTGTCACGTCGAACCAGAAATGCTAACATCTTCACTTCGCTGCATACAAAATCATTGAATGAGAGCTACATCAAGATCACCACTTTCCTTTAAGGAAGCTGTTTACAGCAATTTTCATCACCATGTTTTTATTTTTATATTTGTATCAGATATTTTATTTCTTGTTTTAGACACAAAATGTGACAAAATTGTACTCCTATAACAATTTTTTATCTCGCATAGTTTTTGCGTGATGGCTCGTTAAAGCCGAAATTTGCATGTTTCTGTTTTTAAGGATGACACTAAAACCAACTCGCTTACGAAACTGAAAAAAATTCACAGCGAATAGCGATGTTGTTGGCTACAAGTTCAGTTATGTTAAACCACAAAATTAAATATTTTTTATTTTTAAAAAAGTATTGAATTTTTTAAATTTTTATTTTATATTTTAGCATTTTTATTTAAATACAAAAAGTTTTTATTCTTTGTTTTTATGTATGTGAAATTGTAGCTTGCGACGTCTTTATCCACTATACAGTTTTTCAGTTTGGTATGTCAGTGGGTTTTAGTGTAGACCTTAAAACGAGAACATGCAAATTTTGACTTCAACAAGCCATTATGTGAAAACTAAGAGAGATAAAAAAATTTCATAAAAGCAAAATTTAGTCCCATATTGCTTCTAAAAAAAGAAAAAAAATATCTGGTACAAATAAAAAAATTAAAACATGGTGATGAAAATTGCTGTAGACCGTGCCCTTAAGGGTGCTGCTTACCATGTGCTTCAAATCTGTTTCAATGTATTCTTTCTTAAATACATTTTTTATGAAACTATTCCATATGTGTTTATTGTACCAATGTACAAAAAGAAAAAAACATTTCAGACATGGGCAAAATGTCAATGTTAACCCAACATGCTCATTAAGAACACTGTTTTGAAACCCTTCAACATAGCTACAATCAACCTTTTCAGTCTTCTGTATTAACCAAGTATTTGTGAAACTCTGATAGAAAAGTGCATTGAACTTTGAAACCGATTTCAGACCATTAACATTATATGGTGACTGCTTAGTGTCCCATAGTATAGTGAATTGGAGAGAATCTTACACACTAGTTCAGTGCTTGACTTGTGAAGATTTGGCACTTGATGCATGCTTCAAGGTCACCATAATAACTCAGTCGTTTATTAGCCTCCAGTACGCAGGTAGGAGGTGCCATTTAATGCACAATTTTTCTGTGTTCCATTTATTTCTTTGTGTAGCAGTCAGAATAAAAGTACAGTGTTAATTTTTATGTTTTTATGCCATACATAAAGCCCACATCATTAGATAAACTGAGATGTTTGACATGCCGGCATTCAGTTTTTTAGTATCTTGACCTTCTGTTTTATGGACAGAACTTTTTCCTTTGTTGCCACTTGACTCATCGCCACCACCAGGAACTTACATGTGGCACACATTATCTGTAGGTAGTTGCACACTGCACCGCTAGCACGTTTTAAAGGAAACTAAGCCTAACACTCTGCTACTCCACAATTCTCGTCACTCATTGGTGTCAAGTGTCATCTCTGCATGTGTCATCTAGACTGAGCAGGAACGGCGCCAACACTGACACTGCCAATTTGTCTGGGACCACATATTTTTCGGCACCTCACATTACACAACGATAATAAAAGTTTCATATAATAGAATTACAGATTCAGTGTGCTTGACTGTACCTTGGAAGTTTATTTTATGGAGGAAGGACAATCTTAAGCAGGGTACCGCGAGAAACCTGCAGGGTTCCGGCCTGGTGAAGCCACTCGCTGGTGACTTGGCTTGCACCCTCATTTACTGCTCGTTTTGTTTCTCTTTCTAACTTCTCCCCCTCTCTCTCTATCTCTGTGCTTGTCTTGTTTCTTCTGGTGTTTCACCTGACAGTTGTGGGATGAAATGGTGTGTAGGATAATGCGCAACATGCTTACATCTTGCAGTATCTCCTGTGACAACTATGCTACCTTAATTTCTGCTGATGTTCAAAAGAGGTCACAGTGCATGCATCCAATCATTTTTCTCTTTCCAATTTACTTATTGATCTCTTTCGCCTCTTTAGCTTGGGAAACACACAGCATCATACTCTATAGCTTGGGCTATGTTTTTAAACTTAACAGCAGCAGGTCACAGCCAAGTTGTGCCTGGGTTTTCCCATAAGCACTCTGCTGGTAAGAAATAAATTGGGGCATCGATAGAATCAATCTGTTGGCAGGTCTTCGTAAGTCTAGTTGTTCTGCAGCTACACACATTTCTAAAAGGCACTTCAAAATCGTCCGTGCTGTCACCTTATGTGCTGAAAATGGACACTCTTCTGGGTGGGGCATGCCTTCTTTTGCTCCTCTTGCACCAAAACTAAATATTCGAAAGGTAGCTTATTAATAATTATTATAAGAAAATTTCTCATGCATAAAGGCTTTGCCCATTGACATCACAATGAAGATTATGTGAGGTAATGGCACAGTGAAAAATTCTATAGATGGTTGATGCACCACAGCAGTGTCATTAATTTTTGTCATTTCATGGGCTCATTGACTGTGGGCGCTGCCCTCCCTCACCAGTCATTACCACTAGACACTGCCTGGGACACTCAAAAGGGCTGCCCCTAAATGAGCACCAATGATGAAACCTGCCACACAGCTCACTTAGTAGGACAGGTGTTCCAGTAAACCCTTGTTGCTGGAGTGCATCACGTCTGTGCATTGCCTTCCCTGCAGTGTAGGGTGCCCGGCTGAAGCACGTGTCGCTTCCCCGCGCAGCCCAGGCTCACACTCTGGTGTATAAGGCTGGCACAGGGTGAGATTTTTTTTGTCAGTTGACAGTTCACAGTTAACTACTGCTCCTCAGGAGTTCTTGTCAGAACCCCTGCAACTTACTGTCTGCTCTTAGACTCTGTCGTCAAGTGATCCTCCACTGAACATCCACTAAGCTGGGCACTTCTTACATGATCCGAATATGCGTGGCCGGCCACTGTAGCGCTGATACCAGCACCACACTGAGTAGTCACAGTGACTGAGTTCTGGGTTGCCCTTGCCTACGTGTCAGCAGTGGGATTGGTAGTGGTCACACCACAGTAGGCATAGGCTGGGGCAGTTTTTATTAAATAAAACCAGTTGCACTGAACCCTGTGTTCATACTTCACCACTAGCATTCTACTTATACCCCTCTGACCCCCCACCTGCCAGCCCATCTTTCCTAGTCGACTCGTCGAGCTGCGGAAGATGCAGATAGGCTCGAACCTTGCTGCCCTTCAGGCATCTTCCTATAACAGATCTCACCTGGACAAATGTGAGGAATTATCGGAGATGAGCGGCACAGGTCGCATAACCTCTCTGGGGGCTGAGCAGTACCTGTCGCTAGCTCGGGGCATTCCGCTTGGGAAAGGCCGATAGGTGAACTGCCATCATTATCTACTGCATGTCCTCCATGGGATCGGAGTCTCGTAGTTGTACTATGGCCTTCACAGACCCCTGAAACTGTCATTAGTCACAGACGTTGCGCCGGAGGGCCTAGTATTGGCACCTGGATGCCGCCCACAGTAAATTGCTAGTACCTAAACTTTTTCAACCCTTAATGCTGCTGTTAGCAATTTGGCTTACTTGACTGACCTGCCAATGGAGGGATAACCCACTCGTTGTCTAAGGCACCTCAAGTCTCGGCATAGGGTAGGAAGGCAGCACAGGCAAAGGGTCGCCTTAGCTATCAATAGGTGGTCAGATGTGGTAACATCCACTGCAAGGGTCCACCTGCAGTTACGGGACAGGCTGCTTGCACCTGCTGAGCCTCACTGCAGAATTCAATACCAGGAGGAAGAAGCAATTTTGTGAGACAGCACCTGTTCCCTGGCCTGATATTTTATCCACACTACAGCCTAGGTGGCTTGTCAGTTCCACGAGCCATACCTTCCACCCCTCCTTCCCCTAACAGGAATGCTCCTCTTTTAGTGTTCGTCTGTGACTTCACCACCACCTGCACCTGCCACCTATTCCTCATCCACAGCTTCTACCTACTACCCTCCTGACACCTTAGTTCTGGCCAGACGACCCACAAGACCTGCCAACCATTTTGCCCCTCTACCACGAGAGAACCCTTGGTTCGTTGAGGTCGTTGTTCCCAAGACTGTTTGGGCAGACTGGCAACAGCGAGGTCACCCCAAATAATACCCCATAGACGAGATCCTATAATAACTTCGCAGATCTGTGGGGGAGAGAACTTGAATCTACAAGCAAAGTAAGCAGCTAGTCGGCAATATCATCCAACTTCCCACATCTTAGCTCGTACGGCATCATGGCTTATTTCACTTCGCCACTTTATTGCTGTAATTCTAATCGCTTCTCACTTCCCTAAATTTCTATGAGGAGCTGATTCACTGCACCTGACATGTTGGTTTGTGTTCTCTTTTATTTGCAGTTGTTTATAACTACTTCGAGGCAGTTCAGTGTAGAAGAGCATTATCTGTCACAACTTTCACCCACACCTTGTAGCAATTTTTGGCATTTGTCTTAGTTTAACTGTACTCTCAGATTAACTACCTTTACTAATATACTATTTGGTCCTGTTGACTGCATGCATCAAAAAGACCTCTCACTATGGCAATCAGAGTTCAGTTTCCAGCAAGGTCTATCCCGATTTTTACATATGAGAAAATGTGGTGGATTTTGTTGCCCAGTGGGTTTTCTTGGGGTACTCCAGTTGCTGCTTGCAATATGTAGTAAGTGTATTTTGAATTGTATGTGTACATAGTAAAGTGATGGGGTGTGTATTGCTGCCAGCAGCACGGCTGCAGCGGCCCCGGGGCAGCAGCCTGGGCAGGAGCCAGTCGTCACCCGCCCCGTCCCCAGCCGCACAGCGCAGGGTACGCAGCGCCAGGAATCTCAGAACTGGTGAGTCCTTCTTCCTTTTCCTTTGCCACCTTATTTACTGCTGCTCCAGACAGATGGCTGTGACCAGTAACTCTACCTCTGCTGAAATATAAATGTGCAGCAGATATTTCAGAGGCAAGGGAAACTGGTATTTCTAATGCTGGGAATAGATATGTTAGTCAAGGGTAATATGTGTATTAAAACTGAACCTTTGTGGAAGGAGGTCCTATCAAACATTTGTAACCTTCTGAGAAAAAGGTTAGAAAAGTTTATTTGAGGATGGAAAATTCTACGTTCAGTATATATTGTTATCATACTGATCACATGTGCAAATAATTAGGCCTTGCTTTCAACACGTGCGAAGGTAGGGTAGGTCCCGGCAGGAAAGATTTGAACAAGATGTCCAACGTGTAGTAGAGATGTGTGGATTCCTGCAGGCCAAAGGGAACTGCACACTCAGGTAGGCTGGGTGGCCATTCACTTTAAAACAGCTGTCAAATTAACTTCTGTTTCTTGTCTGAGCTCTGGCTTTAGGCATTTGGCGATCCTGTTTTATGATCTCCTGGATTTGTCATAGCAGCAAGCTAGGATGTGGGGTTGTCTTGTTAGCACTCAGAGGTGGCTTAGGTGTTGAATCTCCCGAAGAATTTGGCTGAATCACACTTTTCACGCGGGCAAGAGCACTCGCTGCTGATGCTCTGGTAGTGTTGATGCTCTTTTAATATAGGCTCGGGGCTTGGTAGTTTGTGAAATTCCTGGTTGTTGCCTGTGGCCGGCAAGTCAGTCTTCAACTGTGAGTAACTGTATTCGTGGTAAGACGGCCTGCTTCTGTTTTTCATCTAGTGTGAAGAAGTTTTCCTCTGTTAGATTATTGATTAAGACGTTGTGGTCAGACATTTAAAGAAGTAAAAGAAAGAGATTTAGTTTTAGTTACATATATTGTTTCACTTTACATGGTACAATACATCACAAGTTAACTAATACTAGTTATCCAAGGTAGTACACACGTGGTTACACTTTATACTATTGAGAGCCTCGTGACTACTAAACTATATCCTGTCTGCTTCTGGCGGAAACTACTTACAGACTTGGTGGCAGAGTAGGAATCAGACAATAGTGTACCTGCACGTATTTCTGCATGCAACTGGGGTGCCTCAATCTGCCCACTTATTGTAGGCACAGGTAGAGGTTGGTGGAAGGAGGGCTTAGGTGTGCCTCGGACAACCCTGAAGGTACTAAAGCAAGGGATTAGGTGTGCCTCAAGGCCCACAATCCTAGGGAAGGAGAGGGCAAGTGCCTAGCTAGCTCGAGGGGAGCATAGTCCTAGACTACTGTTTAACTGCTGAAACTGCTTCTCTTTTATACTCTTAAGTAGAAGGTAGAAGTCCTGCTAGGTGGGCGGTGCGAAATGGCCGACAGCTGTTCTAGGTTTCTGCTGCTGCAGATGTGTCACCCTCATATGTAAAAATTACGTCTCTACTATGATTAAGAATAAAACTTTCACAAATATGTAAATATAATGTTGGGGGAAAATTTAGGCATTGCATGGAAATTATTAGTATCAAAATACCTGAACATTGTTTCGTGGCACTGTTTAGGTATTTTGTTAATTATTTCTATGCAATGCTGGAATTTTTCCCCAACATTACAGTTGCACCAAATATGTAAATATTAAACACATTCCAAAATAATATACAAATGTAACACATAATTGTACCGATATTGTACATATTTACATACGAACTATGGGGAAATGAGCTTTAATTAAATATATTATCTAGTGCACTGGTGTCACATCAACTTAAAAAAATTGTTTTGCTTTTTTAACAAAAGTTTACAAACCTGGATTAGGCTTCCACCTAGCCTTTCAATTAAATTCAACAAGGTTTTTGAATGGTGCTATGAAAAATTAGTTCAGTGAACTATTTTTTCTTACATAATGAGCAAATGCATTGTATCAGTGATTAATTTCTAATAAAATATTTATTGCATCAAAATGTTGTACCTTCAGCACCAAAATTTCATTTGTAAATGTGCAGTATCACTCAAATTGTAATTTATTTAGAAAGGAATGGTTTTGTCGTTTTATGGGATATTTTTGTATTATTATATACGGTGTAGGTTCATTTCATAAAATTTCAAGAAATTGTGATTTTTTTTTTATTGGTTTGCTGAGTACTCACATAAGCTTACTAGCACCTGATACATACTTGACGAGATTGTTTGGACAGTTCAACACCTTTCTGTGTAAGACTAAGTCAATATCAATTACTAACAGATAATGAAGAAAATTCTGAATGGAACTATGGACAGATTAATATATTTATAATGTTTTATGGAACAGTATCGTATTTACTCACATACTGGTCATCCTCATGTAATGACTGAACCCTTGTCTTAGGCTTACAAAGTAAGCTAATAAAATCTGCGTAATGACAGCACCTGTTTTTTTGATGACAGAAAAATGCCAGAACGCGCAGCACTTTAGTTTCTTTCTTCCATTCATATTGCATTGCTGGAGTCATGTAAGCCTTTTCTTCAGCTGGCAGTTTGCACCAATATCATGTTTGTTGTTATAACAAAAAAGACTGTGATTGTCTGTACAAAGGTATTTTTGTTATTGTGTTGTTTGTAATGAAAATGTTTACATTGTTAAGATAATGCAGGTGTTGGTGTGTTTGCTTACCTGTTGAATAGTGTGGCATTTAGTGCTCTTTTTAACATGTGTGTAATTACCTAGTTTCATACAGCTGTTGTGTGATCAAAGTTACAGCACAGTTTTATTTACGTTTTGTTTACACCTTTTATTGTGTCCAAGAATAAGCTGTCCAGTTTGTAAGATCAACATTAGTGATTATTTTCTGTTTTTATTATAAATTAGCAGTTCGGCAAGCATACGGAACACTACACTCGTACACAAATCACTAATTTTGTAGACATTAATTTTTCTCATTGCTATATTCTTATGTTTTTACCCAATTTTTACTAGGCCGTATTATTGTGTGAAATCAATAAGAAACGTGATGTAAGTGCATAGATTTATTATATATTTTACACCAAAATAAATCTTGACTGAAATTTTTTTCTGGTGACACCTCATAATGCACCCTAATTTTGGTGACATAATAATAATAATATCCATGAAAACTTTCCAGTAACAAACTGATAAAAGCAAGTACCACCACAATACCGACACCGACAAGCTTGACAATGTTAAAAAAATTAAGCTGCTAGTAATTTTACCAGAAAATATTTACGGGACACAAAGAGACATTTATGATGTAGCTACATTTATTTACTTGTAGCTGAAATACATTTTGAAAATAATTATTGATTATTCATCTGGAGTACTACATAACCTATACAAAAATATCATAGTTGGCTCAATTCAATATGGCAGCTGAAGCTACTATGCTGAAACACCCAGCAAGTGAGCAACTTTGTATACTTAGAGACATCGTTGGTAGTGCCAAGTACAGATATGTATATACTTAAAAAGGATTCAGATACAGCCTTAACTGCAGTCTCTAGCATGTAATTCTGTGAGCGTGTAGGTGCTAGCTTCAGTGTTATTACTCCAGAATTGTAATGTAATTTATGCTTAATTATTATAATTTTTTAAAAAGTAACTCAGGCTTGTTGCGCACAAACAGGTATCCACATATTTTGTAAAATAATGTATGTGTACCTTGTGGTGGTACCGGCCTCCCACATTATATGGTGTCCAGATGTAAACTTATCAACTATCGTCAATGCTTCAGCCTCATCTGTGAGCTACGATCTTATCTCTCAGGGGTTTTACGTTACATCGAAGGGTGGACACGTACTGAACAATAGTCAATGAACACGTGGTTCAATCAAAAGGCCATTTTTATTATCTTTTCTTCAAATGTAATGCAACCAAGTTTACATCGTTACAGACATTTATTCTTCCACATCAACGCAAAATAAAACAGCAAGTTAATTGAACCAATCAAAATAAAAAATTAAAGCTAGCACGTGCTGAACTAAAACATAACCTCTGACTGTAACCTATGGTTGGTCGGCCATGATTTCGATCCCATCAATAGATCAAATTTAATTAATAATGTAAACTACTAGAAAGTCTTTTCACTGCCTTCCATCGCGGCCCCATGGCTCTCGTCAGTGCCTCGTGGCTAACTTATCTCTCACCATGTGCCAAGTTCACACAATGCGACACATGACAGTCTCCCTCGACCAGCCAGAACAGAGTGCTCTGCTTCGGTAGCCGCAATGGCGTCCGTAGATGTCATGGCGGCTTACCTTCTGGTAAAATGTTCTAGAACTTTCTAGTGAAGTCAAATAACCAGTCTGTATACAGATTAAGTAATCTTAGATCAAATAAAATTACAGAAAAATTGGCAAAATTCCGCTGAGCATCGTGATGTACCTCACTATATTACTGAATGATTAGTATAATAAAAAAGTACGTATTAAGTAAAGGTTCGGCATAAAACATTGCCGGCAGCACACCTTGTGGTACCCGCTGTGAACCTCTATTAATGTCGTCCCGTGGCACCATGTCCGGGCTGACTGAAGTCATTTACATATATTTAAAATAAACACTAAGAACTTCCCAACTGCCGTAACTTTTAAAACATAAATTTCTCGTAAAATTTTGAAGAGTCCAAAATTGCTTGAATTTTTATGCATATTTATTTTAAATTCACATGTCTTCAGAAAACTGAGAACTCAGAATATGTACTTCTATGTTAAAGTTTATGAACACATTATTTGACATTAAAATATTAAAATAATACACTAATCAATAACAATTGCATCCAGATGCAATTTTCTCTTACTGTACTGTTTCACCAGGCCCAATAGCAGTTTTACATTTAGAGAGTGGGTTTTATAGGTGATATCCTGTTCAGCAAAATTATAACATTTAAATTTATTAACCAAATGACTTCTTCTAAACGGTCACTAGGCTTAAAACAACAAATATTGAAGTCTTACGAAAACAATATTCCTGAAACTTACGATTGTATAACAACTAGCAATTTAATTATCTACAGGCAGTAGACTTACATATACTAAAGTTGGGTGGCCGGGCAACTCTCTGCGGCTTCTGTGTTTAATAAAGGCATCATATTCATTACCCTATATTTAATTGACTCGCTCACCAGCTCTTGGTTCTGAAGTGTCAGTAACACTGGCTAGCACCATTAATGCAAAATAAAACGCCAGCAGGGACTCAAAGCAAAAACCATAGAAAACTTATAACTTATATCGAAAAAGTATACTGTGATGTGCGCTGGAACGTAGCACTTCTTGGCCGCTTATCATATAGTAATTTCAATTTTTTTTGTCTTAATTAAATATTTTTTTTTATTGTGTATAGCAATTCAAGTAGGCCAACTTAACCAGGGATAAGTATGTATACGGCACGATGCAACATATTAATTGAGGATGCTAGTTAAATTTAACTGTTAAGGCAAGATAAAAGTATTAAAATTTACGTATCAATTTTGTATGTCATATTGTGTTTGGACTCATTTTAAAGCTAATTTAATTTCAAGCAACTTTTCTAAGTAACTTTTTCTTGTATTTTGCCTTGTTTAGATTTTTTTAATATCAAGTGGCCTCTTAGCTAGCTTCTCCTGGAATGGGATTTATTTGGTAGGTTGGTCATAGTTCTCTTGCTTGGAAGCACATACAGAGAAGTGCTGGCTTTTAAAATTTCAAATAAGCTCTGAACTAGCCTGTGTTAGGATGGATTGATCTGGCAGGCAGGTCAGAGTTGACCCGCTTGGAGGCACGTATTGAGACGTGCTGGAATGTGGGGAGCTCTGCAGGGCGTTTCTCAATCGACGTGGGTGGTAGTGACGTCTGCAACAGAACTCTGAAAAGGTGGTGATCTGCGACAGATTGATGACGCTGCACATCCCTAATTAATAACTTAATGAATGTTTAGCTGGTATGGTGGAACAAAACACTTTGCATATGTGTCAGTAACTATATGTTACATATATATTTTAGGTAATAAATGTCAATTAACCAGTTTTTTTTAGGCAAGTTGGATCCTAATGTATCCCTCCGCCGCTTGGCCGAGTAAGTCAGAGTGTTCGCCCAGGAGGAGTCAGTTGTGATACATCAGAGCTAGTGACTGGTCGCTGGGAGATGGCTGACTAAGTTTTTCTTGTTTGAGTTTGTAATCGGTTAGTTGTGATACATCGCAGCTAGTGACCGGTTGCCGGGAGACGGCCGGCTAAGTTTTTCTTGTTTGAGTTTGTAATCAGTTAGTTGTGATACATCGGAGATAGGGAACGGTCGCCGGGGGATGGCCGGCTAAGTGTTTAGATTAGTTGGGGTGTCATGGCGGGAGGAAGAGGACGTGTTAAGACGTGTTAGAGGGGCTGTGAAGCCTAGAGGATGGATTCGTTTGCAAAGATTCTTTTTTTGTCTCTCTTTTTGGCATGCAGCCTTTTCTTTTATAGTTGTGTAGTAACCAGAAGTGCGGGCCAAGTACTACTACTGAGGACAGGCAGAAAGGCGTAATACGTAGATAAGCAAAATCTACCTCAACTAACTCTGGGCAAGCACTCACATAATTGCCTTTGTATGGTAAATTTCATCAAAAGAGGTTAAATAAAAGGAGAAAACATGCTGATATTATGATTTTTTATTTATTTATTCATCTGTGGCTGATTAACCTCACTGCTATTCGGGCATCAGTATATTAGGCACCGCCTCTACATAAGTGCGTTTGTTTTCGTCTCTGTTCTGCCGGCATAACTACTTGCAACAGCAAAAGGAACAGAGTTACAGCCCCACCTGAACACAACAACACAAACAACACCAACAAGGAACAAACAGACAAGGAGGAGACCCCTTACAATACCCCAAGCGCAGGCGGGTCGCTTCACAACCTGTGTACGAGGAATAAAAAGCTGCAAACTATTACTTACTTTTTTTGTTCTGAATGTCCTTCTGACCTGCAGGGAGGGTAAGACATGTAAGTATACACAGCTGGTAAGTACATCCACTTCGGAACCAATGCACTCTTATGAGACCTCCATTCTTCCAATTTATCCTGGTATTATGTAAATGGCATCCAATAATTATCTCAATTAAAGCACACCACACATGTGGCCAAATGGTGTCGACTGATTACTGATAAGGTAGCATATTGTGGTAGAGTTGGGAATGTTAAATTATGCAGAATTAAAAGAGGCCCTGTGAAAACTGTTTATTGTATTGTGTACTGCCATTGTATTTTTTAGCAGCAGTGTTGTTGGTTTTTTAGATTTTTGCTACTGTGTTACCATGTCACTGAGGTTAGACCTGTATTACAGCGGCAGGTGCGTCAAAGACTGCAGGGGCAGATATGGCCAAACAGGACGGTCGCATGGTGTCCAGCTACCATGCTGCTGTTTCAAGCGAGTACAATATATCCGGGCTAATGACCCGCAGCCTGGATGCCAGCCTGTTGTTTGCGACATCCAACCACAACAAGGACAGTGCCGGCAGCATGCAGTCTGATCTTGTGACGACTTTGGAAACAAATATGGAAGGTATCTCACTGCTGAATCTTGTGGGAACACACACTAACAGCTGGGGAAAGATGTTGTGGGCTTCGTCCTGGTATCTTACTTTTCTTTTAGATGGTGGTTGTCAACTGCAGGCAGCCTCTAAGCTGGTGCCCGTCCCGGAGTCCCTAATGAGCCCTGACTACAGGCCTGCCAACACGATGCCAGGCAAGTTTGCCCAGTGCAAGTTCGGGAAGGGTGTAGGAGCATGCGACAAGGCTGCGGCAGTTAGCCGTGGGTCCCCCAAGATGGTGCGTAGTGTGCACTCGCGCCACTGTCCAAGCCAGGGGGTTGTCGCGCAGGTGGCCCCACCCTCGTCCGTGCGACAGAGCAGTCCGCACAAGCATGATGTGAGCAGTGAAGACGAGGACAGCGAGATGTCTGCCTCCAAGCTGGAGGTGATACGGCACAGAGCCCAGGAGAAGTGGCAGAGAAAGGAGACCACTACTCCTGTACCAAATGATACATCTGGTAAGTCCCCGGATCACACATCTGCAGTTACACTTCTCAAAGCCTTACCAAGGTTCTGTTAAAACAGGGCTCAAATTTGTTTTATAAAGATATTTGTAAACATCAAAAGGAAAATTTTTTATAGATACTGTAGGTTTAAAAATGTAACCCAAAATAAACAAGCGCAGAATTGCCTCAACTTGACACAATTCTATGGGGTTGTGGGAAACGAAAGTTTCGTGCTGTATGGATTAGTCTAGTTATATTGCACATTTTTGCCAACTTCTTTATTTTGGAGCGAATTAAGTTGGCATATCTGTATGATAATTTTGTTAAGAGTCTAGAAATTTTGCATAAAAAAAGTTGGCAACATTGTTCTCTTTGTATTTTGATGACGCCATGATGATAGATGTGGTTACGGATATAGTTTTATGTTAACCTCCATGGCTGCTGCAGTTGATTTGAAATGCTGTAAATGTTAATGTAATGAAGCATTTTAGAAAATGTGAATGCGAAAAAGATAAAAAATGTGACTTTTTAAATTTTTTAATTTTAATAGCCATATTTTCCAGTGTTTCTAATTATGTCTGACCCTTTCTAACACAGTTGTTTATTGCTATAGTGCACATAACCTTTATATTCAGCAGGATCTGCATTGGTTACACACGTGATTTTTAGTTGGAAGAGCACCAGTGACAGTAATAAACTGGTAATGTTTCAATCACAGCCCAAGTCTTTTGCGTGTGCGAGCTGCAAGTAAATAACTAATATGCCTCATGATCAATGCCAGCATATACACCACAGTTATGTCAAAAACTGGACACAACAAAAGAATAATCATGTCTCATCAACAATTACATTACTATATATGCCGTTTTTTCCTCGACGCTATATTCTGATTACAAAACTTCATCTGCACCACAGAATCTCCACTCTGAATAGCAGTATCTCCAATCTTACTAGTGCCCCCGTGGTTTCACCGCACAGCCCAACTTCTTTACCATGCTTTCCCGGCGCCTGCATGCTCCAGCCATTCTTACAAGACTGCTACATCTTGGCACAACTGATTCCAACAGACAAAACAACGCTCCCTGAAAGCCTTTGGTGAACATGGTAAGTATATGTACCTAGACAGTGTGTTAATGTGGCATTCAATACCACAAAAAATTTACAAATATAGTTTAATACGTTAAATTTTACATCTCGAAAGCTACTGATAAATATAACAAACAGTTTACAACTGACAGAACAGACATGTCACATTACTTTTTGAATTGGGGGACGTATTTTGCACCCAGATGGACAAATAGGTCCATGGAGCAATACCTAGGCATACAAGTGTAGAGGCTGGTTGCATACGGCCCTACCACCTAACAAAAACAACAAAATAATTGAACCCAACAACGTGCCAAACACAATACAAGACTTTAGACCTATTGTGAAAACGAAAACACTGTGCACCCTGGGTGTCACCTTTACGTGCGGGATAGAACAAACTCAACTAATCAGCTGGGAAAGTATCATCCAGAGAACTAGAGGTAGTTTATTGGAATTGCGGCTACGAAACATAAATATTATACAGAGAATTGTAGTGGGCCTACTAGCCCTTAAAAAGTGATTAAATGTAATGTTCCATAAGACCATTGACCAAGCTGCATGCTTCCACATGCTGTGAAATGTGCTTGCAGAGCCGTTGTTCGAACTGTTAGTAATTACATCCCAGAAGAAAATTTTTTCTCAACCGAAGGATGTTTTTAGATTATACCACAGTCAAAATAATAATAAAAAATATGGTATTAGATAAAATTATTAAAATTGCATTTTGATTAAAATAAGCCCAAACACACTTTGGGGAGGGGGGAAATCAAAAATTACTACTGCTTCAAAAATTTCAACAGTAAATTAAATTTAAACTTATGAACTTTTAATTAAAATTCCACAATTAGCATCTCCAATTATAGTTTTGGATCTAGCAGTATCAGTCCTCTGTATATCTCATATACGATTACCGTATCAGGCTTAAAAAAATTACCCAATTAATTACAGTAAGGTGAATGTGTTCAAAATTTGAGAAAATTGAAATTATAATTTTTAAAATTATTATATAAGGCCACATGTTAGTGCATGTCGCACTGGTATTTGTCCATATGGGAGAGTCTTATCTCAAGGCTGCCCTGTGTACTCTCAAACTTTGATTTTACAGTACTCGTTTTGTATAGATACATATATCATGATGGGGTTTTGGGAACAGTGAAAAAAGGACAAAAATATAAACAGAAAAATATATAGAAAACTCACTAAAATGTCTTATTCTTTTGGCAGACATGGAAACACTTACTCCTAGTTATAAAGTATTGGAATGAACAATCCATATTAAGAATTTCACATTTGTTATGACAAATGGCTAAAATTTAGGTTGTTCTGTTTTGTAAAGTCAACCGGATTGCTCAGACAGATTTGGCAGAACTTTGAATATGTGTAAAATCTAAATTTGGCTGTATTATCTGAGAATAAAATTTTTATGCAGTGGGTTCTTAAAATGTGAAGTGTACGGTATGGTCTTGATGGTTTTTAATGGGCATGGTAGGCCTCATAATATAAAAATGAATCTCTAGTTACTGAAGTAAGTACAAAATGTGTTTACAGTTTACTCAGAAGGGTAGAACGATGGCGGGTTGTGGTTGTAGTTGCAGACAAGGCAGCTGTGTGCATCCAGCGCATGTGGCGGGGTTATCGCACTCGCAACCTGGATGGGAAGGTGCAGACCATCATCAGGGACATGCAGGCGTCCCGCGTCCAGGACCACGTCGTGTGAGTGGCTGCATAAATTATTGCTGTGGTGTTGGTGGACAGTGTGGCGGGTGGAGTGACTGGCTGTGTGTGTTGCAGGAAGCTGATGGCAGAAATGGAGGCCACGCGCACCCTCATGGAGGTGGAGCGCAAGCAGCGGGAGCTGCACTTGCAGGCCATCAGTGCTCTTTGGAAGAAGGTACTTATACAGTAGATGATTCACAGGAAAGTGACTACTTAAAAGACCCTTTTAAAAAGTTTTAACCGTTAATAGTATAACCCTGTTTGTAGATTACCGCTTACGTTTTCCAGCTAATTAGACCATTACTCTTTCTTGTTTTGTCTCTATTTGTTTCTCAGTACCACATTGTCATTGTATACAACACTCAATATTGGTAATTCCAACTAGCTATTTACATTTTTTATGTATGTTTAATTTATGAACACCAGCAACAAGCACAGATAAATGTATCATATTATGGCAAATTTCATTGTTAATGTCAAGGTGTTAAACTGTTCTGTTCTGTTCCTATACACCTTTGCAATTTGGAGCTCTTCCACTTGACGCCATTTGTTTGCACCACTGACTGCACAACTTGCACTAAGATGCTCTCGTTCATGTGATAGTACCACTGACTGTTCGCAACTTATATGAAGTGACTCTAGTTCACGATAACAGTGTCGCAGGCACACTAGCACTAACAATTGCATTTATCAATATCCTCTATGATTGCTTTGTTTATGAATTCAGGTAATGTGAAGTTAATGTTTTGGTTGTAGTTTTGTGGCATTCAGTAGTACTAATGCAAAGTGGCAAAATTATTTCTAATTTATTCAAAGCAAATTTATTATGGCATGCACTTAAGTGTCCAACAATGCTAAAAGACAAGCATTTCCAACTGATGAAAAACTTCACATTTTAAATTTGTGTTGATCATTGTACCGAGACGGGGACACATGTTATCCCTTGGTTATCACAATTTCAACAGTAAATACAATAGTAAAAATTGTTAAATTATTGAAGAGAGCTGTATGAAGTATG
Organism: Medauroidea extradentata; assembly: GCA_003012365.1. Taxonomy (NCBI): domain Eukaryota; kingdom Metazoa; phylum Arthropoda; class Insecta; order Phasmatodea; family Phasmatidae; genus Medauroidea; species Medauroidea extradentata. The sequence goes on from PNEQ01037536.1 coordinate 41,744, forward strand.
GGTCATTTGAGAAAGAAAGAAAGAAAGAAAAAATGTTTTGAGTGTCAAATTATGATCAACTGAGGAATTATTTAATGGCATAATTTGTCGGTGCAAGAGTACAAATGTACCAATTAACAATGTTTTATTTATTTACTAAAGTTTATAAAAGTTATTTTAAACAAAATATAATTCTTTGGTGTGGCGTTACATGTTTCAGAGTTTATTTTTGTGAGAATTGTTTATTTACATTTTTATTGGCTATACTAATGTTAAATTATTTCAACTTGGTCACATACTGCATTTCCCACTTTTTACAATTTATTAAATGGTGTAAAAATGGGGTTCTAGGACTCCGATTCAACTAAACACCCCATGGGCTAAAAATATGTACTCTACATCAATGTTTAGTTAAATCTGACTTTTTTTCTGTAAAAGAAAAAAAAAACAGAGAAAAACTTAAAAAAAATTCCAGTGGAATGCATGTGGAGCATGCGCCTGGTGAGTTAAGCACTGCACGTGCCATCAACATGTTAGAAGTGCCTTCTGTCTTTCCATCCATCTCTCTTCCACTCCCCCAACAAAGTTTGGAAATTAACCTTGACAACTATAAAAATCATAATGAAAACTGATTAAAAATTCTGCAAGACCACAACAGTAATATAATTAATTAATTAATTCATTAAAGAATATGCATGCTTGTGGCGGTGTAGCTTGTAGTCTGGTGTGCTCCAGTTCAACAAACTAATTACTATTCACTAAAAATACCTCATTCCAGTACTTTTTTAGCATCGGCAAGACATTATTTAGTTTACTTAAGTTTACTAAACGTGATAAAATGTTCTAAAAAGTCTGCATAGTAATGTAATTACGTATTTTTGATAGATGCTCTAGTTTTGTCACGAGACACGACAGAAAGTAAAAAACATGTTGAACTTGTCGGCACTCAGTAATAGAATTAGTCTGTAGAAGCTGCTGCACTGTGATATATTCTGACAGAAGAGAAACACTATACTACTTTCCATGCTATCCACCTCCCTGTTCTGTAGACTGGGTACCTAGATGCTTGTTTACCAGTCAGCAGCCAGGTTCATGATGCTCCCTGGTCATGAGTAAGGATCTAGGCGAACACTTGCAACACAACACAGTGTTGTTTGTTGTGCCAAGTGTGCTCAACTCAGTCTTGTCTTCAGCCACATTTTTCAATGAATTTCAACTTTTTTTTTTGTTTCTTGATAGATGGCGTAAGACAATCTATGGACAAATAAGTGTGTACTGTGGCTAGCAGATTTTGCATTGATAAATGGGCAGAAAGATATTAATTGCAGAAAACAAAATTTTAGCAGGGCTGGTTAAAGTGTTCTCTTTACTGTGAACAGGCTATACATCCATTCTTCACGTACCTGTGAACAGAGTTGTTAGATATGTAGGCTTAGTCCATTTTTTCAAAGAAGAGGATGGTTCGTGAGGGCCTTGGTATGTTTCTGCAATCTTAGGACATTTGAATTACTTAATGAGGAAACTTTTATGGAGTACAGTTATTTTAATTACCATAATCATCAATCAGCCAACTATAAACTACCTCATAACTAGGGTTGTGCAAATGTTCGGTATACTGAAACAGAATTTTGCCACTTTCATTCCAGTTGTCGAACTTCGTTAATAAATTAAATATTTCAAATCAAGTGATTGTTAGTTTATCAAAATTCGTTTAGTTTTAATTGGTCCAGAAAATAACTCTAAATTCAATGAACTTGTGATTACGTATGCAGGTCCTAATCATTTTATTTAAAAAAATTTACATTATGATTTACTTTATTTACATGCTGTTAAAAGAGTGACCTGCAAATTATAAACAAACATGGCAGACACAGTAGTATGGAAAAGGTGCTATTCAAACAGGCACAGACAATAATGGTATTAACATTGTAATTGAAACCCTTAACATTTGCAAAATTACAGAATCATTTGTGCTAACAAACAATACCATATGCATATACATACTTCAAATTTTACATTAAAAAAATGTTGGCACATGTAAATACATAAATGTAACTGGTGCCATGTTCCCACTTCTGTAATAGCACACACAACAAAATACAGCACTAGATATTTAAGTCACCATAGATTTAATTGCCAATTCAAGGTATCAAAAATATTGCAAATGAAATGTCTTAATTAAATAAATGAAAAATGACAAAGAGAAACATCATTATTCACTAATTGTGCAACGTACAGTGTAAAATTGTTGGTACGATGACAGCGTTGTTTCGGAAGTGGTCAGGCAGCTTTGGCCAGATTGGCTCGGGACACGTCCAAAGAGTATGTATAATCATTGTGGGGGACATTCTACTCTGCAGCATGCGTTGCATGTTAGTAGTGAAACGCTACTCTCCTCTTATTTGGAAAAATGTTAACTTTTAATTTTTTTAAGGGAAAAAAGACTCGCTCTCCCACCTATATTTCATTACTGGCACTGGGCCAGTTATTTTCCGAGTCATATTGTAACAATGCTATGCTGCAGTGCATAGCAGGTTTTGTTATTCACTAAAAGTTAATTATGTTTTACATTGTTGTTTTGCCACACTCATTGTATGTGTGATGCACATATGTACGTGATTCGGGATAAAATGAGCACTTTTAAAACCTTGTTACTTTTTTTTAGATATTATTTATAGTTTCCTGCCACTTTTTAATATCAACAAAGATATTTTATTAACAATAAGAGTTCATAGAATACATCAAATAAACAGTAAACATCCTAAGTCACAACCAAATACGTAATATATTTTAAATATTATCCTAGAGATGATGGTTTTCAGAGTGCTCACTGTATCACACACAGTCTCTCTCTGTCTCTTTCTCTCTCTCTGTCTCTTTCTCTCTCTTTCTCTCTCGCGTCGTTCGTTTGGTGGTGGTTCCACACTTCGAGTTGTCAACTAAACACCTCAAACTTCTATTGATGTTTTTAAGATAAAAATAGTAACTTAAATTTTTTTAAAATAAAAGACATGCCGCCATCTGTCATTTGTTGCTGTGCAACTTATTTTTGTGGTAGAGTTAAAAACGTTACGTTGCCATGCGTAAGTACAGTATATTGCGTTTGTAGAACTTTACGGCACAGGGTTCTTTTGAATAGTAATCAAGTCATTATTAAGGTTGATTCACAACCACACCTAACATGCGTAAGCATAGGCTTTGGGAACTGGATTAACAGCATAGAATCTAGACATGTATTCTGAAGTTAGAACAGAATATTGGCAACCCATGATTGCTCAAGGACATTTATAGTTCAAAATAAATACTGTTGAACAATTTTGACCAGAAATGTGAAAGATTTAAAACCGTTAAATATATGTTTGAGCTTTGTTTGTGTGTTTTAGGACAACAAATGTACGAATCCCTATCTCAACTCTTTAACTTTTTCTGGTGGTGAACTATATAGTTCAAACAAACTGCGTCCAAAAAACAGTTCACTTGCACGACTAGTTCCGAACGACCTAGGTCTGCCGATCCAACTAAATTTTCCATCACTATTCAGAATGAGAGTTTGTGTTCTACTCAACATAAATACGCTAACTTAAGTTGTATTCTGCTTGTCTGTCCTCAGCTACAGGTGTATGAAAAGTAGGTTTTTTTTGTAATATTATTATTGTTTTATGTATTAATTGTTTAGTTATTACTTTTTATTGAATTTTAACAATTTTGTGTAACTTTCATTAAGACTGGATTCATCTCGAAAAAACTTTTGTTTTTCTTTCACTTTACTGAAATTTTATAACTTTTCTTTCACTATCATTTTGTGGGAATTAAGCCACTTTCGCACAATCCTACAACTACGTAATAACAGCAGATTTTTCAGGCTAATCTTACTCTACAATCCACAATCTTCATGTATTGTAAAATATTAACACACTAGTGACGGGTTGGTTAGGTTCTTCAATTCCGATTTTCTCTGGTTCTTGACATCTTACTCGAAACCAACAATAACTCTGGTCTACACTTACAGATCAACATACTATAAATTTATCACATTTTTAATGCATTTACAATCGTAGTAATCTTGTGTCTCGCAACACTAATAATTAAATATGATAAAAAGAATTATTTATGTCTTACGGTCAAAGAAAGTATAGTAACAGTATTATCAGAATAATATTTCAATGTACAAGAACCACAATATGCCACCATTTTGAATTGTGACCATTATTCTTGTGGACCTTGATAAAATTTACTGTTTTAAACAAAATTAAAATACGGTACCTATTTTTGCATTGCGCTTTTCAAAGTTACAAAACATGAGCTACTTTTTTTTCACTAAATTTGTATCAGAATATATATTCTTATACAATATTTTTGTATTTCCATAAACTACAATCCATTTTTATAGTTTCATTCAGTGTAAACAAGGCATTTATAGGTACATCCATGGCAAAATCGTTCTGCTTCTCATTTCAATGTACTTAAGTCATTTACTATTGTTACATAATTAATGTGTGGAATGTAAGCTTATCTGATGTAACATTTACAGTATGATTTCAAACAATTTATCACGAACAATTCCTCCGGTACAACCACTGACCGCCATGTTGGTTTTGACAGTCTTCATTGGTTGAAACAGGGATGCCAACCGAAGTAGTGGTAGCGACAAGGCCGCCAACTCTCACAAACAATGTTGCCACTCACAGCATCCCAGGAGCGGGAAATTCAAAATGTGTCCTTTCTTTATAAATCTACTATATACAATTTACAAGTCTTACGTAGTTAAAAATTTCACAGACAGGTGGCAACAGAGTTAAGTTTTTGCCATTTAGCTTAGAAGCGTTCAAAGACTATACAAAAGGAAAGCGTTGTGTTTGTCCGTTGTGCAATAAATATGGGTTTCTGATAAAACACATTCATAAGTATTAGAAATGACTGTTTTCTCATTGGTAATCTGTAAGTTGTTATGTTTAACGATTGCCAACATGAGTATCTTGATTTATAAACAGCAATTTTTTTGTTTGATACACTAAGAAAATATGCTGTTTTTTTGTTGAGTGCATAGTTATTCATGGCAGTATTACTGAACGGAGTTTGAATTCTTAAGTTGCGTGTGTCATTATGGCGTTTTTTTTGTGGCGGTTTTGAGTTACAAATGCTATTTTAATGTGTGCATGTTTAAGAGATACGTAACAGCAATAGTGCGGGTCCTGTAAATTAGAGTCGATGCATTAAAAGATTTATTAAAAGATGTGAACTCGCAGGTATTTGTAACCAAGATTCCTATTGGGTATAAATTTTATTCAATACCCGTGTATTTAATAAGTAGCCCAGTGTAATGTAGATATAAACATTGTACAAGCCTATGTAAATTAAAGCACGTGGCATTGTTTGTGTTTACATGCAGCGGAAAGATATAAACTGTCAGAAAATAAAATTTAATCAGGGCTTTTTTGAGTGCTTCCTTTATCTCGAATCACCTATACAGTATTTTAAGTACTGGTAAGGCGACAAACTGACTGAATTTTCTAAACTCGTTGAAATGTAACATGATCAACTTGAAAGTAGTAGGGTTTACAACAAATAGACAATTGGTAGGTCTGAAAGACCACATCGCGTAGTACTGAAAAATAGTGTTCTTGCAGTAGTTGTGGAAAAAAAAGGTAAGGTTAATGGGTAAATGAATGTAGTGCGTAGTTGGTTTTGGTTCTTATGGTGACTGGTGGGACTCAGAATTATTATTATTTTTTCTCTCTCTTCACACAGTTGGGCTACTATGTTACAGATAGTAAGCCTCGAGCCAGCAAATAAGGAGAGTGCTGATGGGGCAGGATCTAGTGCAAATGCAAACACCGTCCAGAATCTCACTACCCTCTGTGTTCACTTAAAGGGACAGGTAGGTCAGCTGTGTAGAACTCTCCATAGTTTTTAATATTAATTGACTGTTCAGGTGTGTAAGACTGATGTGATTGAAGAGATTTTAGCCAACACTTAACATTAAGGTATTTAGTGTTGGCGAGGAGTGACGTGAAGATGTGAGTATGGAAAACATCGGCTGAATAAAAGGGTGGCGAAACTGTAGGGTTTCAGTGTGTGTACTACCGTCTGTGAGTGTACTGTAAACTTAACTAAATATAAATACTTATACACTGTTATTGGTGCTGTTAGACTCCAGTGTATTTTATACTATGTGGTAGAGATTGAGGTGATGATGGAAATTGGTGTAAGTTATAGGTTGATATGTGGTGTAGCTGCAGTTACCTTTCTTACCATTTCAGGTTAGCTCTCTCCTCTTTTAGCAGCCTAAGTACAACAGCACCTAGCAAAACATTTATCTCTACTGTGAATTGTTCAGCCACTTCCCCATCTTGTTTAAATATTTATAAAGTGTTTTTATTTTCTTATTTAAATTTATATGTAAATATTTTTTATAGGCCGTTCGCAATAAAGTGAGCACTGCATACAGTTTTCTTTAAGCCGTTTTGCAGCCATATTTACTTTTTTTAACATGAAAATTTTCATGTAACTAAACACCAGTGTAAATGTTTCAACACTCTCAAACGTTAACACCTATTGACCCAATAAAACATATATTTAATTAATTAAAAATTATGCTTAGTGCTCAGTTTATAGTGAACAGCCTATAACAGGCTATATGCATTTTCAGGGTGAGTTTGTCAGGTGTCCGGTGTGATGCAACAGAATTCAATAACCCAGTAATTGGGGACATGTTAATTTTAATTAATCTTTTCAAAATTTAAATATAAAATAGTCAAGGAATTTTAAAGTAGAGTCATTTGATTATTTTCATGGCTTGTTTGGTTTCAAATAGACCACAGTAAAATTTTAATTATTTTTGTTGGTATAACTTTTTCTTGTATTTTGACCAATTTTTGAGTTTTGGCAATTTTAGCATATTATTAAATTTTCCCTGGTGAAGTGAGTAACTTCAGGTGTTACAAGTTTCTCCAGGCTGTAGGATTTCTGGCGCCGACGTTGTGGTTGATCACTTGCTTCATGGAATTCTCTCCATGACGTAGGTTATTGACGCACGTAGGTCAGCCATCACAGGGGGTTGCTTAGGGTATTGCGCCACGAAAGTAGTTCCACTGTTGCACACCTTTTGTCCTCAATTATTATATTTGTGTGGATAAATCATTTTATTTCGATGTAAAAACTATAAATTCAGATCTTGGAATGCTTTGTTTTATGTTTTAAGGGTAATTTTGCTGGTTGTGTTAAATTTTGGATACTGTTGTATCACTCCGCCGTGGTGCGCTATAAGTTACCATGTCCACCGAGGGTTTATCAGTCGGGTACTGATGGCGGAGCGGGAGAGACGTTTGCAGGTCGCGAGGGTGCAGCGGGGCTGGCCCTGGGAGCGCTGGAGAGGCTGCAGTAGGCTACTTTAGTGCCTCTGGAGTTTTTTCTTTGTTTTTTACTTTCAAACCTTATATGAAGGTGGCTGTAGATACTGTGGGATGGCATAGCATATAAATTGCTAAAGTTTCAGGCAACGAACGGGTGTTTCGTAATTATTTCATTTGTTCAGGCATGGTAACGCCGGACATCTGATCATTGGTTTGTTTTTTGGTACCAAACAGTCGAGTCATCACTAAGTAAGCAGAAATTGTAAAACAAAAAATTGAAATTAAACGAACAGTTGCCGTATTTTGTGGTTTAATTTGTAAAATCACCATAATAGTTTCCGTCACCATTTATTTTAACAAACTGAGCTATCCGGAGCGCGCCAAGCCACATAACCTCAACGCCACGTGACAACAAACAATAACAATAGACCACAGCAACACACAGCAGATGCAGGACGCGTCACACTACTCCCCTTGGAACATCACAGCACACACAAAACAAGGAGAACATATGGAATGAGTAGATGGTAGTAAAACTGATTTAATCAAGAAAAGTATTAATTATCTGACTGATGAAATAATAACTAAATAAAAGAGAATTAAATTAGACTGGTGAAGTAGTTACTACCACTTCCTTACAACATTTAAATTAATGAATTTAGGTAATTTTATAGCTGTTGAAAATTAGAGTTTATAGTAGAAAATTACTTGAGGTTATTATAAAGTAAATCTAGTCCAAGATGGTATTAATAAAAATGATAGAATTTAGACTGTTTCTCCAACTGTTACTGCAGTGTTCGATAGTTATTTCAGTAAAGCAAGTAATTAAAATATTGACAATATTAAAAGTTTAAAATAAATGTATCAATTATGTATTAATGCTCCGGCATAGCTTAAAGTTAAAATCTCGGTGAGGTGAGCATGGGACTTTCGGACCTCTGGTCTTAAGAGGCTTGCTGAGAACGTTGGACTAGCTGAGAAAAGCCATTTCTCACTGCACCAAAACACGTCAAAGTCGGTGATTAACTGGTCACAGACGTAGCTGATCTCGTGACTATTTAAGACAAGCTAAATTCCTGTGTCATACCGCTTGTGTGGTCCCATGGCATCGATGGCGTCGGTGCGTCGCCGGCTTGGTTGCTTGAACACTCCAAGAAAATTTAAGTTGTGGTCGGATAACTCTTCCTAAAATGTTATACCGACACCTAGCCGTGACACTGCTATCTTGGCCCGCAAAAGCTAACCAAAATTAAGATGACGCTTGTGAATTTAGCTGTAAAACGAGCGGACACGAGCTGACACGCCCATTCGTGTCAGTCACTGGGCCAAGAATTCTATTCGAACAAGCAAAAAACTTTCAAAACCCCCGGCTATATCTCAAGCCAACTTGAATACCTCCAAAACGTCTGGGTTCAAGGCCAAAACGAAAGAAATCGCGATTAAACCGAAATGAAAACTAAACAAACAAAAGAAAAACCTACACTCAAAACATAACAAAAACAAAATAAAAATAAATAAAATATTGGATGTGAGTCCTGACCTGATAAAATAATATAAATAAATTTAAAATAGCTAACTAGGAAGAGGCAATTTAACTATCATTCTAGCCAAAGAGAAAATGTAAACATTAGGTTAAAGACTACAACAAATAGAAATATATAAACAAACAAATTATTTAGGTTAAGTTTAAAAACATAAACAAATAAAATAAATAAGCTATCATTCTATAGCGAAATGCTATAAAACGGGAGAACCCATAGAAAACCTGCTAACCATCAGCTTTGTCCGGCTTGATTCCCACATGCGAAAATCTGGGGACCGACCCTACCGAAAATCAAACATGTGTCACAATGGTGGGACGAAATTGCTCTAGTCATTGTGCCAGTTGCGGTTCCCCAGGTGTGAAAGAATGTGTGTGTATTTTACAGCCCTTAAAATCGAGACCTCGAGCGGATGAGGGTAAGCGAGGTGAAGGGACAATACAACATCCATTGCCGAGCTAGGAATCAAACCCAGGACCTCTGGCACTGTGGACTGGTGCCTAACCAACTACACTACTGAGGCCTGCTGATGTAAAATAGAATTGGGACTTTGTATGTTTACATTTCTAAAAATATAAATTCTAGTTTTGTTTGGTGTAATGCAGGTTGTTGGATGATAGATTATTATTCATTAAAATTGAATCATATACAGTATTGTCCGTTCATAAAGCATTGTTAATATTTTATCTAGTACAGTCTTATCAGGTGGAGGGTTTGCAGTTGGCTATGCGGCTAAATCGCTCACCTTGTGACAAAGTGATCTGGGTATGATTCCCGGCAGGGTTGACCTGGATTTTCACGTGTGGGAATTACGTTGCATGATGCTGGTGGACGATTGACTTTCTCGGAGATCTCCCATCCGGTTATCCCCTTCATTCCGGTGCTGCTCCATACTCACCACATATTACCCTTCACCAGTGCTGATGACTTTGCTGTAAGGTGCTAAAAAAGTATGATCTTTGAAAGATAAGTAGGTGTATCAATAAATACCCATGGTTTTCCAGCCTGTGTGTCTTTACCTAAAGACGGGAACAGATTCCAGTTCACGAAATGTAGTTTTTCTGTTTATTTTTGGAACACTACTATGTTTTGTCTTGTCTCTTCATTGCGTCATATTTTTGTGTTTCATATATTTCATCTCTTTGTCCTTTGGCCAAAGCAGGCCTCAAACCTGTATCGTCTGCCTTGGTGGTGTCTGATTTTTTTCTTCTTATTTTTCCTGTTTGGCTGTGGATTGTTTGTTTTCGTTTGTGTTTTTATATTCAACTGCGGCATCAGTGAATGCCACTAAACCCACAGAATAAGCAGTTGTATGTATCCTACTGTAACTGTGCAAACACTACTGTGTTCAGATTCACTAACTGGGAGTGTAGTGGCATTTAGAGGAAGTGTTGTAGTATAGTGACGTATAGAGGAAGTGTTGTAGTATAGCGGCGTATAGAGGAAGTGTTGTAGTACAGCGGCATTTAAGGAAAGTGTTATTGTATAGTAACAAAAGAAATGCTACTGTTTAGTGAAAGTTAGAGTAAATGCTGCATATGTTGGTAAACACAAAATATAGTGTCAGAAGAAATTAAACTAATATTTAAAGGCGATCAGAAAAAGTGGTGTCTTGTTGCCATGCTATTTTAAATTGTAATTGTTTAACTGCAAACAGCCAGTAAGTGTTTTTTTTATTTAATGTAGTGTGGCGTCCGCGATTAATTTCGTAGTGCGTCACAGACCTTATAGTGTTTGTTTCTGGAAGTTAAGCACCTGCTATAAAGTAGTCGTGGAGTGAAGGGTGGCTTTGTTATGTAGGAAAGGTAGCTGTCTGTAACGCGCGCTGTGTTATCGATCGCAGAAGGCGGGTGCTGCACGCGCACTTTGAAGCTAGGGAAGGTAGGAGAGTGTGACGCGCGCACAATTATTGATCGCAGTCGGCGAGTTATGCGTGCGCACCTGGAGGGGAAGGAAGGGGAAATGCCTGGCTGTTTCTTCTGGACTGAGGAGGAGTTGGCGAGGGGAAGAGAGGGGTTGTGCTCAGCTGGTGCGGT
>PNEQ01037541.1:0-29334 GCA_003012365.1 Medauroidea extradentata
TATATTTGTTCATTGGCTGCTGCTCCAGTGAGTGAGCATTTGAACATTTGACGATGTAGCGCAGGAGTCCGTGAGCGTTTTTACGCATGTCCGCCATTGGTTCGGAGTCCGCAAGGTCACGTTTATTAAACAATGACCCGATCGAAATAGTTTCCAAGATGTACATGACTTAGAAATCTAACCTCTCCTCAGTTGAATCTGCGAAATTTCCGGGGCTCTAACCATCATCTCTACTTATGATACACGACCATAAGTAAACACAACAGAGGGCGGAGGGAAATTTGAAACAATCACTAGTTCTTCTTGGGAGACTGACAAAAACGACAGTTAATCATAGGAAATTGAAAACAAATTGAAAAATCAAACTGATCTTGTTACAAGTTTGCTGACAATTGTGAAATTCAAACAGCCTGGCAAATTTTTATCTAGTATTAAACTAATTTATATTATAAAAGTATTTACAGGAAAACGTGAATAAATTTGGCTTCTTAATTCAATATTTGTAAATAAGGAACACACGCCGCTAAGAAAATACAAGTGAATAAAAGTAATTACTAACTTAACTTACTTCCATATATTTGTTACGCGTTAACGGACTGGATATAATATTCATTACTTTCATCCCCGCAAAACTTTAATCAACGAACTATAATAATAACAGACTTATTTCCGTGGACTGTTCCAATATTAATGTTCCCTGTAGAAACGACATCCGTTCACTTCTAAGATGTCGTACTGCTTTGGAATAGTAAATAGCAGAATCACGAATCGTAATTAACAACTGTCCGTTTCGTAATGTACTCGACAACGCGGCTATTATCGAATAGGTATACCTTAAGCATTTTTCCCACGTTAAAAAATTAATGTATTTCTAATGAAAAATGTGTTGAAATTTATTTCAAAATAAATGGTTTTCCATAGGAAAATTGATGCCTATTCTAGTTCCATAACAGAAGAATGAACAGTGGCATTGGCAGAAAGCATTACCAGGAAAATTTGCCATGTGTGACGTCAAACTGCTGCGATGACAGATTACGGCTGAGAACTTATTGCCGATCGCGTACGAGCCATTCCAATACCTGCCGTCAGAATAAAAAAAACTGGTGAGTCGAGTCTTCGCTCCTGCAGATTAGAAGACAATTAGTTGCGCAGAAGCGTCTACGGTATTGACTCGACGTGCGCGTCTCGGGGCGACCAGTAGACGGAGGCTCCCAAGGTCGTGTCTACTTAGGCGACGCGGCTGCTAAGACTCCCGGCGGACAATCGCGACACGCAATCGCCCGAGACATCGGCCGCATTGTTAGTAACGTATCGCGGAGAAGAGAGAGCGGGAGTTGTATTTACGATCTCCCCCCTTTCCCTACCCAATCGGCCGTCTCCAGCTGACATGCCCTGTGATCTCGGCGTGCCAGACCTTATACCTGTCCGTTCTTCTTTCAGGGACCTCCGCCCCTCCTATTCGGCGACCCGCGGGTAATTGTGTTGTCGACTGTCAGTCCGGGTACGTCACGGCGGGACAAAGCTCCCCGATGCTGTCCGATCGAGCGAGCGCGCGCCCTCCCTCGCCGGGGCGGGACGCGGACCACGGCTCCGCGCGGGGACAGCAGAGACGGCCGGTTGGGTGCGGAGACTTCAACGCACGAATAGGGCACGAACCTCGGAGAAGGTCGGGGCTAGGCGGGTATCCTGTTAACTGGCCCAGCCGTCGCCTGTCTCGAAAATAATATATATATATATATATATATATATATATATATATATATATATATATATATATACATATATATATATGGGTGGTATGGAGTTCTTACAGTAGGTTAATACTCTTCCAACAGAACAAACGACACATATAATCCGTAGCATACGTCTTGACAATTCTGAGCATTTATCTTAATATCATTGGCCAGAATCTTTCAAGGCAAAACGTTTCGAACATTAACTGTATGACACAGTTGTCAATAAGATGTAAGTTAGGGGCCTACATGTTCTTTTAATTTTTTTTTTTAATAAGCTAGAACATAATTTGTTTAAAATATACCTGCGCAAGGAGCAACTGAAAATAACTACAAATTTACTTGCTAAATTTTGTAATAATAATTTATAAGGAAATTTTTACTAAATTAGTGTTAAAATATACTAGGTATTCTATGTCAATCAAATAATAATATTAATAACAAGTAAATACTTAGAGACTACATGGCGTCAAACTAGTAAATCCAATAACGAAATTAGTACCAAAGCACGCTTGTACTGTTTATTAATTGTAGGAGAGGGCCTTCGTGGCCCTTGCCAACTGAACTAAACATAAATGAACAGACGATTATAACTCGCATGTTTGTAAACTAAACAAAAAATTCAGCGGAATATTAAACAATTTGTAAAATGGATTTTGTCATTAACTATGTTAAAGAATTTTGAAATTTTACACATGACTCGATTTAAGAGATTTAATTCGTGGTTTCGTACTGCATTCAACTACTATCAGTCTGAATATTTAACCAGTCCAAATAAAATGTGTTTTATTCGCTATTCCTACCGATTAAAAAAGCTGTTCACGCCAAGCGACAGAAAGGACTATTTTTCACTCTGTTAACTCGTTTCCCTTTTTATAATTCTTGTTAAGGAACATTTAATCTAATTCAAGACAGTAAATATTAAGTTTTTCACAGTAGGTAACGTATCAAATTCTCTTTTATTACAAGTAACTTCAACGAAATATTAAAGATTTGTTTAAAATAAAGTACATATATATAATAGGTATTGGAAACGCGTAAGCTAGGTCAAAACAATATAAGCTAAGCAAATGCTAAAGAAAAATATTTAGGTAGAAAATGCTATATCCCTCGGGGTGAAATTGGTAAGTTCAACAAGCATCTTTCTAAATACAGGTACACATTTCGAAATAAATCTAAAATATATCCATAATCTTGTTTAAACCTGTAAAAACAAATATAATTGTAATTCAGCTTAACTGTATCAATGCACTAGGTGTCCGCATGTGTTAATGATAATGTTATCATCACGCACATATTAGCAAACTGGTGGCCGGCCTGTGGTGTTGGAGGTTATTCATGTAATAGGTGTCCGCATGTGATAAGAAAGCTAATGCTATGATCACATGCATATTAGCAAACTGGTGGCTAGCCACTGGTGTCAGAGGTTATTCTTGTAACAAAATGTAAAGCTGTGTAGTGTTTTATCAATAAAATTTCGGTTGTCTTAATGCATGATTTGTAACAAGGAACGTATATTAATACATAAATAACTTAATAACAACAAAACTTAGCCAGGCCTACTTTCCACTTTGCGAAATGCTTCGTCAATTGTTAAAAGACCGAAAGGGTCATGACAAAAATGTAGTCCTAAACATATTAAGCTTAATTAATTACAGAGGAAAATAATTATTCCAATTAACATAAATTCACTACTGCATAAACGTAAATGAAAAGTTCTTAATTTTTCTCCAGTTTTACCTCTGAAAGAAATCACTGGCCGTTACGACACATGACTCGACATTAAAATGGCCATCTCACTTCTTGTAATATTGGAAACGAATTATCTATGCAGTCCGGCATTTTTTTACTTCAATATAACAATCTTGAAATACAGTCAAAAGAAATGTACTCAACGGGTTGTGTACGGAATAAATATTTTGTAACAAATTATTTAGGTTTATACCTACTGCACAATTAACCTTTCTACACGTTAGCAGAAACTATTCGGCTTTTCTACCACTTACGCCAGCAGGAGATCACGTCGAGACCGTCGTCCAGTAAAATACAGAGTTTGCAAATCGAAGGCGAATAAAGCCACAGGAACTAAAAATCAATATTTCTTTCTTATTTTAGGTGCAGCAAGATTTTACTGTTCCCTTCCTCCGTCAGAAAAATAAAGCAACGAAAAATAAATATTATATAGAAATAAATACCATATGATTTGAAATAATGCACCTGTACTCAAGCAAGTTACTATCAAATAATTACTTTTATGTGGTATGTTGAAAAGTTAAGGCCATGATCTCTCGTTTATTTCAAACAATTGCAAATAACTCACATATTTTTTAACCAAATGCTTAGAAAAAAATTTGAGACTATGTATAGTCATACGATACACAATTTCGCCAGAGCGTTTTTTTAAATAATGTACCGTTTGCGTGCAAGAAATTATTTTGCTTCATTTTGGCTTATTTTCACAACAAAATGTGTACTATTTCGGGGGCAAAAATCTAGAAATCAGTTTGATGTATTGCAACAGAAAAATTTACATACAAACGTTGATATATAAGTGTTAAAACTGCCAAAAGAATTTTTGATATATGTATTAATTTGCGTTACAAAAATATTTTTGAAACCACTGCTAAACTAGAGAGAGAGGCTTTAAATGTGATACAGGAAATTAGAACATGACCATAAATATAATGACAAACAAATAAAATTATGCGAAATTGTTGTTCTGACGTTATTAAGGAGGCGTGAATTTTAATAATCGAAAATCCTACTTCGGGGGTTTTCGGTGAATAAAAGTTTTCCGTTGTTTAGCATAGGAATTAAGACGCTTTTAAAATACGCACTTTGGTCTAGTAAGTATTTTTCCACGTGGTTTGCTATATTTACCTTTTGGCCAGTAAGAGTTTCTGACGAAATAGTTTTAAAAATCTAAGTGAACCTAGTTAACTAACTTACATGAGAAGGAAATATACAAACTGGCTGAAAATAGACATAAAAATGGCCTTCAAAAATATTTATACTAACGTGTACTACCTATAATCTTATTCACTTATAAGCCATAGTTAGTGGGTTAGGTATGTAGACCACAGACGTGATAAACCTTTCTCGAGGTAGTCATGTATTGCGAGTAACCGTGCTTGCACACGCATTCCTGGCTTATACACCTAAAGATTTGTTCAGATAAACAGAGAAAAATATTGACATTTCATTCATTGCGAACGTACTGTAGTTTGTTGCATGGCCAGCGTCCTTCGCATACTGAGATCACATGCGATAATTCCTCGAGATCATATCATGTTTAGGTGAAGTTTACGACACAGAGTTAAAGGGATTCTACCGACTTCGTATACGATCAGGCTGATTTCATTTACTCGTAACCGTGCATCTTCGCAAAACGAATGTATAATACAAACTCATGCTGGGTGCAGAATTTTCAGTCTTATTTGCGGTAAACTTTGTCCTAACTAAAGGTCTAGGCCTATATAATTTGTTCTTCATTACAATTTAATATAAATTACATTTCTTTCGATCAGTCGGGTTACGAAAGTACGATAGTTGGTATCTTGGGAAAGGCCGTTGGTTCGTGTAATATTGCGGAAAGTTTTACGTTGTAACTATGTTCCAAAACTCCAAATTAAAGTTATGTCTTGAAACTCACAATTCCAGAACTAACGAATAAGCTACTAGGTTTAAGGTTACAGTATTACATGGAAGATTTTGTAACTACTACCTTTAGAATCTCGCAATGTTAAATTTGCCTATTGGGGATCAGTCTTGTCGGAAATAGTGACTTCAACAAACACAGTTCCTCATAAACGTAGCCAATGTTTTCACACCTTCGTACATGGAAAATGGACAGCCTTCCCTGTCTTGGCTTCCAACTCCTAGGCCCGTTTTTCTTGAAGAGACATAACCGAATTTCCAAACATGAACCACTTGTCGAATATTATACACTTCTTCAAAGAAATCTGAATACTTACATGTCCACCTTCACTGATAGGAAGGAAAGAATAAGACGCCATTTTGACCACTTTGGCGACGTGCATAAATGATGCCTGAGAACGACATTGAAGAACAAACTCAAGAATGCTGTGAACGTGATATTCAAGACGACCTTAAACCAGAAGATGACAAGCATGACGAGAAAGATTGCGACACTATAGGCTACAGCCAGAAATATTTGAAGAAATAAGACGCAACAGCAGTCTGAACAATCACTCTCCAGAAGATGTTCAATAATGCTTAAACCCTCAGTCGAGTTAACCTAGTAAATTTTGAAATAAGAAGACGGAGGAGGAATATTATGTAATTCACTACTGTTTTTTTTTCATTCGATTGTCGTTGTAATCCAATAAACCCTTAGTACTAATAGGAACTATTCATATTTTATTTTAGGTGTATGCTTTCACAGAAACAGTAGGCAAAAAAATTTTGGCAATGAAATTTCATCCTAGAAAAATTCCAGTATGAAACAAAGCACAGCTTCACATAGTAAAATAATTTGTTTAACTCGAAAATACATTCAATTTGTTGCCATAATACACAGAGAACATTTCATAATTTTGTAAGCATTTAACCGTAATATTTTAAAATCTAAACAGAAAGCACTTTTCTTTCTGAGTATGTGTCTATTGGGTTAATTAATTTTACGTATTAATTTTTAAGATAAATGTATTTTATTTATTTAAATTTTTTTAGTGCAGATATTATAATTTTAAATAATATGTCACGTATTTTTTGCAAACCGACCTACTGCTGGGCTATATGTGGTTATGGTTAAATTAATGAAATAAATAAAGATCAACTAACTCATATCGGCAGCACAAGTGTAACGACGCGTATGCAGCACATGTGACAATTTGGCCAAATTCGGCTTAGGATCAGATTGTAATCTACAATTATTTAATACAGTATGCATCTTACAGACTTTAAAAATCCCTTCGATATAAAATCTAGGACATAAAAGCAAATTATACAATTCACTCACCACAAACCCTTAAGAGTGCGTGGTAGAGAAATAAACGCTGAAAACATAAATTGATTTCTACGTTTTTTTTTTTCGAAGCCAATATGGATAAACTACTCAATGCCAATCCTAGATAATGAAATTTGCCAACTTTATGTTAAATGCACGAAGTTCGGGCGTCGGAGATTTAAAACGTTCGCTAAAACTATTGCCTAGGATTGCTATAGATTAACTATCGCAAATTGGCTTCAAGAAACCTACAAATATAGATTAATGATTTTAGCGTTGGATTATGTAGTTCTCTTAAGGGCGTTCAAGTGGGAAAAAAATCATAATTTTATATTTGTATAAAATAGAGTTGGTTTTGTAGATATGACTAGAGTACATTTTCCTGCTATAGAAACAAATTAGCTCAGCAAGTTTTTTCATAATGGCATGTCAAAGTAAAAATTTGTATAATTTTACTTCACACAAAACATGAAAGCCAGTAAACATAATGAAATGAAAAAAAAAATTACATCAAAACTACACGTCACGGTCTACGATTTGAAGGATATAAAATATTACTTTATTTTAAAAAATTGCTAAAAGTAACACAAAATTAGCAAATATTAGAATTTTTTCTAGGCTAATACAAAAATTCTTTGTAAAGTGTTTTTACACACGTCAAGCAGTAGCATTTCATAATCTTTGTTGGTTCGAATGTTTTGCGTGAAGAAAACATATGCAGATTTTTACTCTGAAGTGCCGTTATGGGAAAACTGGATACGCTAATTTCTTTGTAAGAGGAAAATGTATTCCCAAGTAAAGTCTATAAAACTAACAATATTTCATACAAATATAACATTGTTATTTTTTCCCACTTGAACATCCTCAAGGATTGTTTAATTTTTCGCTTTTTTTCAAATTCTGAGAAGAAAAATGTGAAATTCGCTATTTTACCACGAATTCAATTTACCTTGCTCTACAGTACAACCATAGCCGTTGAAATTTAAAGTTATATTTAGGCCGCTATCTGTGCAGCATTTTTTATATTCTTAATTTGCTGGACGGATTGCAGCCAAAATATACGTTAAAAGTTTAACTCCGATGTTTGCTCTGTAGGCCAAGGTAGGTATAATTCACGCTACAATAGCAGATTTCACAGTTCTCATCTCATAATTTCATAAAGGCAAAAAATAATGCAGTCAAATACGGTGACTGTGATGCCGACTCTTAGTTCAATTAACGATAAGAAAATATCAGAATTTCAGTTGTACCCAAGCAATACTTAAATTCCTGTTAAAAGACCTAACTACCATGAAAATTACTTAGTAAACTTCTCGACTCTACACATCACTAATTCTATTACTATAGGAGGTTCGGGATAAAATGAGCACTCAAAAAAACCTGCTAAAGTTCTATTTTCAACCAATTAGTATCTTTCCGCGCGTAGCGGCTAACGACGGGACATGTCTAACCTCTCTGGACACATCACTTGACGTTTGCGCGTGTAAAATAAATTGTGTAGTCAGTATGAATCGATACGGTTTAATTTTTTTTTAATGATATAAAATAAAAATTATGTCGATTTCGGTTCATTTTGTTTTTATAATGTTGTATTTAAGTAGGAAACACACGGAACTATTTGCGTCATTTCGCTGCCAACCATACAAGCAGTATATAGTCTGTCTAATGGAACTTTTCTTCCATATTTTGAAATTTCTCTTCTCAGAAACAAGCCTGGAAGTTCCGTTGTTTGGGGTTTAAACCCACCTGGCTTCCTGGAGAAGCACTGTCTCCTCAATTCTGTTTACAGACACACTTCTCGTAAGTGAACTGTCAAAATATGAAATACTTACATGAGATAGACAATAATGTTGAATAATGTGAAGGAACGGCTAGTGAAATTTTTCAAGGGTTAAATTTTTAGTGCTCACTTTATCCCGAATGACCTAAAAGTAGGCAAAATTGTGCACGGAAAATAAGATTTGAGGCCTGTTATGTTGGACAGGATTATAGTTTAATCAGTTATTCACGTAACGGATTTACTTTCTTGGAAATGGAACAACTCTTCTGCTGCTTAATTCTTTTCAACTTATTGCACACTTGCAAAGATATACAAATACAAGTTTATACCCGATGTAATGATGCTTCGTCAATACTCTTACTTAGTTGGGTTAGTACCTACATGTAAGTGATGTAAGAAAACACGTACGTGTAAACTGATACAGATTAAGAATATTTCCATACTCTCTTCTCACAATAATAAAATGAGCAATAAAATCAAGTTCGACGGTGAGACTTTATATAATGTCACGGTATCTGCAATTCAAATGGAAATCTTGCTCCCACGACTAGCATAGAGCGTGGACTGGCAACTAAAACAAGCAAGTAACGAGCGTAGATGTTGCAGCGAGCGAAGTAGTACATAGGGTCAGGCGCGAACCACGCTTGTTCTTCAGTCCAAGGGCAGCGAGGAAAGGTGGCCGGCCTGCCAGCGTGTTTACGACCTCGGCCTCATGAAGTACGTTGCAGCCGAGCGGAGTACTTGGTGTCGCATTGTGTTTTCATAGCCGCGGCGGAGGTATTAGATTATCTGGTCAGTTGTCGCCAGGTTGGCAACAGTGCAGCGAGGCTATTAACGAACAGCGATTACCACGGCAGCCTTCGACGAGGATGGATTCCGCGCGGTCAGCCAATGGCGGACAGAGTTTTTTTGTATTTAAGTGGCGTTTACGTATCGTCGATAGCGAGGTAATTAGGCACAGCTTTACGCAAGGCTAGGAACTGGAAGAGGAATCGGCCATGGCCTTATGGACGTCACCATGGAAAATATACACAATTTTATATTTGTACGTCACAGTATGCGTATTTACGTGATTGAATGGGTAATAGACTAGTTACAAGTGTCTGCAAGCGCGAAAATGAACATTTGTAACTGAAATTGCCCGATTCGGTCGGGAATTTCACAGTGGGAATATTACCACAGAAAAAAAGGTACGTTTACAAGAAAAATCTTGCTAACAAATTTCAGGCACTGCAACGAGAATGTAGCAGGCCATTACAGTTGTCTAAATTTTTCACATGTGGGGATTAATATGATATATTATTTTATTATCAGAGTGTTTTGAAATGAAACAAAATAACATTTGACAGCCTGTCACATTTTACAAAATATTTTGCACGTTTTCAAAAAAATTTCTTTCAAACTAGTTGTCCAAAAATTTTTAATGTACAAGAATTTCCTTATGAATGTATAGCTATTACTTGTAAGTATACAAAATGTTTGTAGATGGACAAACATATTTGTATATTTCTTAGAATTTCCTGCAAAGTAAGTTTACAAACATTTTCGCAAACGTACAAAAAATTTTTTATTTATTTACTGTCTTATTTTTCAAATGACGAAGTTAAGGCATTGTATCCTTCTCTTACACTTAACCATTTTTTACAGATGCACAAAATAAAATTACATAAACATAAAACTGCCAAAAACTAAGAAAACGAACAAAAAAATTTTTTTAAACCAGTTTCCAAAAAAATCGTAAATGCAGGCCTACGTTTTTCTACTGTACACAAGGCATTGAACAAGCGTGGATTATTTACTTCGGGAAATCATTACCATTACTATTTAGGTATGTAGGATATCCCAACGCAACCGCGCAACCTACAGGATATTATTTTCACGTGCAGCATTTTGAAAAATCTTGCAACACAACTCATCTGAACTGCGATTACACTTCAAAAATTAGAAAAAGAAATTGCGGACACGTTTACTAATGTCATGTAAGAAAAAAAAACGTTACACTCGTTTAAAAACTTGCTGTAACATCACGTAAAATATGATCGGACAAAGTGTATATTTTGCACAAATTAAGTTTTTAAACAATAAATACTGGATTCCGTCACACAATGTTCAGCATGCGCACAGACGAAATTCCGTTGCACAGCTGCAGGCGCATCAGTGCACAAAACTGACGTCACAAATCCAGCAATACTGCATTAGACGCGGGGCAGAAGCAGTTCGTGCGTAACTTCACATTTGTGGAAAACATTTCTAAACGCTTGCCGACGTGAGAAAAAAAAATATGTTATTTCGAGGTTAAAGAAGTTAATTTCAGCGTACAAAAAAAAAAATTTCGCAACGGTTGACAAGGCAAGTGCGTATTTAAATGTTGAATATTAATGTGAAGTGAGAATATGAAAGTCACTTAATGAGGTTAGGTTCGCGCTGTTTCGTTTTTCAACGAGAGTTGCTCCGTTACACGTATTAAAAAAAAAAAAAAAAAACGCGAGATAACGGAACGAGCCGGGCTGTTTTACATGTATTCGCATCGGTGCGAGCAACAGAATAGGCCTACAACCGAAATGTAGGCCTACGTTCTATTACGTTCAAAATTCCACAGATCTTTCTCCAGTGAGCTTGTTGACTGCAGATTTAACACATTAAATTACTACAGTCATTTGGAGTAACTTTGTACCATTTTGAGGTAACATTGTACCAGGGATTTTCTTTTATATAATAGTCTCGTGGCAATCAACCACTACGCAAAATTTAAGGTTAACAAATTTATTAATCTAGAACACAACCGTACTCTTAAATTCTGAAATACTTCATTTGAAATTAAACTAGGCTGGTGGTACAAAGTTGCCCTGGTCGGTACAACGTTATCCCAAATGACTGTATAGCCACGTTTTTGAGGCGAAAATATGTTTGCAACATATGGTTTCGATGCCTTATGTGCACATCTGCAGTTCTGTTTCATGGCCTGTGATTGGATGTTTTAACTGTTACTTGCCTTAGGGTTCTTCTGGCAAACCACAGACATAATAATAATAATAATAATACTTTATTAATGGCGCAGTTAAGGCGATATCGCCTTGCTAAACAAAGGACCAAATAAATACTAGTTACAATTATTTTACGACATTTCAAACTTAAATCTAAGTCATACTAAAAATGAAAAGCAGAAATTAAGGCCTCGATCCCTAGTTTAGCAGTGGTTACGAAAATATTTTTTGTAACGCAAATTAATACACATATCAAAAATTCCTTTGGCAGTTTTAACACTTATACAGCAACGTTTTTATATGAATTTTCCTGTTGCAATTCACCGAACTGATTTTTAGATTTTTGCCCCCGAAATACTGTAGTACACATTTCGTTGTGAAAACAAGCCAAAATAATGCAAAATAATTTTTTTCTCGCAAACCGTACATTATTAAAAAAAAAACGGTCTGGCAAAATTGTGTATCGTATGACTGTACACTGTCTCAAATTTTTTCAAAGCATTTGGTTAAAATATTTGAGTTATTTGCAATTGTTTGAAATAAACGGGAGATGATGGGCTCAAATAGCAATATAGCCTATTATGAGAAGCTGAAAATATCGTGATGCCTATATTTAAACAACATAAGAATAGAGACATTGCATAGAATAAAAACTAGATTAACAGTGCTAAATGAAAATCTGAAAAACAAAAATAACTTTTATATTAAATAACGTTAGGCCTATAAAATACGTCTAATAATAAAAATGCCCAAGATTTGAGCACATTATTAAATATGGCGTCACAACAGCCATAATTTGATTGGTGCAGTCAAATGATAGATGTGTCTGAATAATGACATGCTGCCAATAACCATGAAGCACAGCTGCCGTTGTGGACGTAAGACATTAAAACAAACCGGTGCAAAATCTAAAAGCGGCAAAATCATTGTTCTAATAATTGTCATGTGGGCAGTCTACGATGTATTGAAACAAGACTACATATAGGTAACATACAAGCAAACATAAATATAGGCTAGGTCTATAGCTAATTAGAGGCTAACTGGCTATTGTATTTAAAACTTTGAAAAAATTCCTACCTAAAACTGCATTTATTCTAATGTAAACTAATCACGCTCAATTCAGTATCATAGATAGCTAATTCAAAATACTAACTCACATAAATTATTGCATTTATTAACATGCTTGTTTTACACTTAATTAGGAGACTAATTACGTCAGATGGCGAAATAATTTGCAAAAGGTCAGATAAACGACACCAATACCACGGTGTTCCAGCTGGCAAATCTGGTTATCTGAACGGTCGTTCGACAATGTTTACTAATTAGCATCTAACAAAACTTGACAATTAGAAAATATTAACTCGCAAGTTATCAACTACATTCAAAATACACGTAATAAGTTAGTAAGCATTTTCAAATAAATGTACCGTGATTTTGCATACGCTAAATTTATTGTGGAAACACTACGATTCTCTCAACCATAACTTCTGAAATTTGGTTATAAATATTTCGTTTTGTAATTAAAAATGAAAAGAAAACAACAATAAGCAGTGTACCAATTGAACCATACTTTACTACTAGGCCAGAAGCCATAAGTCATAAATTACCATACCGGAAAAAAGGAGATTAACTTCGTAATAATTACATGCAGAAAAGTACACGTCAAAAATCAACCCTTTTATAAGAATGTCTTTGCTACATGAATCAAAATTAATAACACTAATAATTTTAAATAACATGACAAAATACTAAATTTGTAGGCCTATAACAGGTTTTTATTACAGTAAAAACCATGACCAAAATATTTCAGAAGTGCAACACCAATTACTTTTGTGCACAATTCAATTGCTCCATAACAACTTAGTAACTGTATTCAAAATGTCAGTACGGCCTACGTTATAAGCCTTCCTTGACTTTATAGCGGTAAGAACATGTTGAGATTCGAAACCACGACTTTAAATTGTCACAATAACGTGTTTTAGGTACTTACTTTATTTATTTACTGGGTGTTTTACGTGTCCTCGAACAGCTTTGCGAGCTTGGTAGAGGTACAAAGGGTAAACGCGCAGGGAATCGGCCAAGGCCTATAAACTGAACGCAAATGCACATCACGTGTCATAAACTGCTCAATACAGATAAAATATTTAATATGTTGC
Source organism: Medauroidea extradentata (assembly GCA_003012365.1). Taxonomy (NCBI): domain Eukaryota; kingdom Metazoa; phylum Arthropoda; class Insecta; order Phasmatodea; family Phasmatidae; genus Medauroidea; species Medauroidea extradentata. The sequence goes on from PNEQ01037541.1 coordinate 13,623, forward strand.
GAACGTGGACAAACACGTTATAATTATAATCCCATTCAGCAAAAGCAAACCTTGAGGCCATGATCTCCCGTTTATTTCAAACAATTGCAAATAACTTAACAAAATGCTTTGAAAAAATTTGAGACAGCGTACAGTCATACGATACACAATTTTACCACACCGTTTTTTTTAAATAATGTACCTTTTGCGAGAAAAAAATGTTTTGCTTCATTTTGGCTTATTTTCACAACAAAATGTGTACTATTTCGGGGGCAAAAATATAAAAATCAGTTTGGTATATTGCAACAGAAAAATTCATATAAAATCCTTGATATATAAGTGTTAAAACTGCCAAAGGATTTTTTCATAAATGTATTAAATTGCGTTACAAAAAATGCTTTGAAAAAATTTGAGACAGTGTACAGTCATACGATACACAATTTTACCAGACCGTTTTTTTTAAATAATGTACCTTTTGCGAGAAAAAAATGTTTTGCTTCATTTTGGCTTATTTTCACAACAAAATGTGTACTATTTCGGGGGCAAAAATATAAAAATCAGTTTGGTATACTGCAACAGAAAAATTCATATAAAATCCTTGATATATAAGTGTTAAAACTGCCAAAGGATTTTTTCATAAATGTATTAATTTGCGTTACAAAAAATATTTTCGAAACCACTGCTAAACTAGGGATCGAGGCCTTAATACCAACTTTTACAGGAAAAAAACTAAAATGACAGCACACTGGTTCACGCACGAATGTAACTTTAACATTTATGTGAATTAAGAGATTAAGTGTTGATACTGTTGGTATGATTACGGATATTAACTTACGAAAATTCAAATGTAGGCCTATACAGCCACCTCGGGGATTGTCGTGTACATAATATTTCGACCCATTTAAATCATGTGAAATTATTCAAGTCACGGCATAAACTCTACATTGTCAAACTCTTCAGTCAACAAAACTTATTCTTCAACGCTTGTCGGGAAGAAGAATTATCACCAACGTGCAATTTAACATACATAAAATTAAAAAAAAATTGCTTTCTATTTCCCAACGTTACCGGTTGAAAAATGCATTGCCACATTTACATAAAATTAATACATATGTTCATTAAAATAGTAAGGCATAAGTAATTGGAGTGATTGAGTGAAAAGAACATTCATATCCTATACTTCTCAGCAAATTGAGATATAGGCCTTAACTATGTATTCAACAAATCACAGACTAATATCAATAAGTAGACTACTTTAACAGTATAAAGATTGTGTTGCTGAAATAAATGCTACCATATCTATGCACAGTATTGCAAGGCGTTAAAACTTATTCATTTTAACTTTTCTTCGCTCGCATCAGACGACCTTAAATGTCAGGTTCTTACAAGATGAAAAAGAATCTGTTATTTCCGCATTATAGAAGACAAGTAGAACCGGAACTAACAATAACCTGTCGTTCCGTTATTCGTCCGTCAATCACATGCCAACAGCCAACGATAGGCCTCCGAACAACAATTTCATCCGCCCGCCTGGCTAAAACTCGTCAAGCTTTAACCTTTGACAGGTAAACGGAGGAAAATACATGCTTCTAAACTTGCTATGAGATACGTATAGGCCTACGGATGTTCTTTTCACTCATTCATTCAAAAAACTTACACGTTAATTTTTTTTTACTGAACATGATATGGAGTAATTTTATGTGAATCTGGGAATGCATTTTACAACCGGTGTCGTTGGGAAATAGAAGAAAAAAAAACTTACTTTACGTGTTTTGAATTGCACTTTGATTATAGTAGGCCTACTTTTTCCTTCCGTCAAGTGTTGAAAAATAAGTTTAGTAAACTGAAAAGTTTGAGAATGTTTACTGTAGACAGTTTACATTTCCAAATTGTTTTCCATAACAAAAAGTAGTTCACTTTCAGAGCTGATCAGAAGGGTGTGTTTTGCTTGTCCGTGTTAAGTTTTGACTGTGATTTAATGCATTTTTAGCTTTAAATGTCTACAATTACGGTGAATAATTTTATGTGTACACTGTTTTGCAAACAAAAATAAGTTTTTGTGGAGTAATTTTATTTAAAACACATTTTGATTCTGTAAATTAGTAGCATTGATATTGAGCCTACGACGCATGGACCATATCATAGCGCTATTCGTATTTAGGTATCATAATCCAGTATGTATCTTCTCAAGATATAATCTTACTAGTAGGCCTAATGTTCAGTTCACTGGAATGTATTCGTCAAGAAAATCATAGCATAGTCTACCTAGTAGGTTATGTAAGCAAGCAATAAATAGATTTTTTTTGTTATTCAAATAAATTTATAAGTCAGTAAACCCTTTAAAAGGCCATGTTATTTTTATTCCTTTATTTTACCCAATTTTCAATTAAAATAGTAGGCCTAACATGTGACTTGACACACACACAGATGTTATGCATATGTCATATATTTCAAAAATAAACATCTGATACCACAATTATTACGATTACGTGTGCTGAAATCATGTTTTAAGAACAATATAAAACGCTCAATTAACAGCGAACTGCCTACAATGACATAACGCCAAAAACAATTATAGTAGTGACCAGCACACCAAGAAAATTAGCTAATGTATGACAGGCCTGTGGTACGATATTTGGCAACACTGTGTAATACACAGGGCTAGTAACAACGCATACTGAATAGTAAAAATTGTGGGAATCTGTACAACTGAAGCCCGGTACACACGATACACAATTCAGTATAGAAATCCCTACCTAATTCAGTACAAGAAACAGTGTGACAGTTTGAACGGGTACACCGCTCGTTTCAGACAGAATTCCGTACTTAATTTGAGTAATAGTACAATTATTTTTCAAAGTAGCGTATGTTCATAATATGCGAGCGCAATACATAGTTTCAGCTACCACTCAAGCAGGGTTGCCAATATGATTTTAATAGGAATAAAATTCTTGTTTCCCACTGAACACACATCCGTTGGATTTTCCAAAACCTGAATAACACAAGATGATTTCACTTGTATATGAAATAGTTTTTGGGAATCCTACAGTTATAATTTATGGAATGTAACAAGCAGCATCACAAAAACACATTTTTCGCCATTGTTTACGGAAACTTATTAGTAAACAGTGGTTGTGTACACAATACAGAAGTTTTGCTATAGAGTTATGTTATTAATAATCAATCTAAGTTTATGAACATAATTAAGTAAGGAATTGAGCAGATAATTAAGGATAGCAGTCTCGGAAATCAGCTATCACTTGCTCGAAGCCCTACATTTGTTATGTTGTAGGCCTACACGGTAAAGTGACATTTTTGAAACTTTATTTTCCAGCCCAGTTAGTATCTCTTCGTCCCGTGTTACTTTAAACAAAGTAGTGTAAGCTAACATAATATATTGTTTCACGGTAGCCGGAAACTGACATCTGCAGCCAGAAAAAATTCAATTTTTGGTTATAAATCACAAGACGTTATACAAAATCAGTCAACTGACTTTAATGTAAAATGTCAATAAGAAACCTATTTAACTTAATTCTTGTTTCATAGAAAACCACCCTAATGTTTAAAAACCAAAGTAGACCCTATTGGGTATGTTTTCAAGATCAGTAAAATATTCGTTTCTAGTGAAGTATATCCATCTTCCTTACAATTTCGTCCTATTTTGATACATGTCTAGGCCTACAGTAAATTTACAATTACGTAGCTGAACCGTGCAATGACAGTAAAATCAGTGAAAAACCTAACCGCGAAATTATGTTCATATAAGAAAATTCAAAGCTGAACTAATTTTTAAATATTCATAAATTCCGTATAAAGACCGTAAACTATTCGTAATTTTTCAGTAATTACTGTCTGGATTCTTTTGCCTTCGCTATATTAATTTTGCCAATATTAAATTTTAATCTAACTAGAAGTGAAATTCTGGTGGTAAACATGCTTAGCGAGGTTAAAGAAGACCTACATACAAATTGTTCTTTTCTTGTGTGTAAGCTTTTTTTCATAATTTCGGATCGTTCGTTCAATAACTTAAGACCATCTTAGCAACGGTACCAAATGATAACACATTTAGATGTCAAATTTACGTTCCCAACCACACTAACAAAATTAAAAAATAGCTATCGAAACAAATGATAATGCAACTTTTATCGTTTCGAAATAAGAGTATGAGTAGCTAGGATAGGTGTTTTCTTTTTTTAAATTAGGCCTACAATATTTTTCACAAACTGCGAATTTTAAACTAAAAAAAAATAAATAAATAAAATTATAGCTCAGCGTTTGATCCTCTGTGTTGCTATGACCTACGACATACATGTTCAATTTTTTAATAGGCCTACCTTAAGAATTATTATTTTAATTTAATTTTGTGGATTTGTAGTTATTCAAATCAATTTAAAGTGAAAACAAAAACCAAATAGGCCTACTAGTAATAAGCACTAGCAAATTATGTTCGTTGTGAAACCCCTGAAATTGTTCCATAATTCAAAAGCAATTTAAGTCATGTTTGCTGCAACGTCCCGTTACACAAATCGATGCACAGTAATGTCGCCTATTTAAAGTCTACAAAAATATATTTATACAAATATTAAATTCAATTAAGCTGGATGAAAAAAAAACACAGAAGGTATATGTGCATAACATATGTTTGCTTTCTTACACCCGCATTGAAGTCTCCTCACTAGCCTATATTCTGAATTTGTCGCTAAATTCACGCAGATTTAGGCCTATTCTTGGTCATATTTTTTTTTTAAACTTTGTAACGATTTTAAGTTTTACAGAACGATATTTGTCAGTGTACATATGTCATCGTATGTATTTAGACGTATTAGAAACTTCACGTTTCGTATTTGGCTCTGCATTTCTGTACGTAATCTCGATTACAAGTGATGAGTTATGCTTACATAAGTTGTCGCTCTTATCGGAACACCATATTTACAATTGAATGTTCTCAGCTCGGCTGCCTCTAGAATATGCGACCTCGCCAACAGCGTTACCCCATTGTACCGTGCTTTCTAGCCGTAACATTGACAAGGTAGAACCAGACTTCCTACCTTTGCACAAGGTCCCGTACGCTTAGTCCCACAATGCCCTGTGGCACGTCATTCGTAACTCAATCCAACAACTACGAACGTATTTTTATTACAGGTGTTCATAGAAAACTTCACAATCATTTAGATACGCTGCGAGTTACGTGTTCAGTCTGATTAATAACGCACTGTCCTCACTTTATTCACATGGTCTACAACTACATACTTCCTGTATAGGTGAATCGCGATAACGTGAACAGCTTTGAAGATAATTTTTTTGTAGAAACCTATTGTTTTTACTATAGACGTTAACTTTTATGTGTGTTACAATCTATATACTGTACTTCGATCGTTTCTAGGAAGCTCTGTTTGTATTAAAATGTGGAAGTAAAATATAAATTACCTGAATGGAAAAAGTAATCAGATTTTCGAAATTTTTCACTTTACCCCAACAACCATACAAGTCTGTACTAAGGTGTGTGTTGAGTTGCATATATTCTATACTGCTCTTCAACTCCAGAAAGCAACTAGGCCTAAGTTATAAAATCGTGGAACGGTCTGGCGGTAGTTCTGACGTAAAAAAAATCGGATCTCGTAATTTTTTTACCAGAAGGCCTAATGTAAACTTGTCATTCAAGCATTATGTATACAATACAAAATATGCAAGAAACACTGTCTAGGCTGTTCATCAGAAGTGTACTTTGGTTAAGTCAGTGTGAATGGTAGGAACATTCTGCTACTGTCAAATGGGAACATTCGTTACTACTGCTTCAGCTTTAAAACCGAGCCGATGGAAACGCATTTTAGACTAGTTCCGTAGGTCTGCCGGAAACAATTTGACGATCTGATGGACAAGCGTTATGAAGGTGAAACTGGTATACTTCGGTAAATTTGATAGGTCTCAGGAAATTAAAATTTAAATAGTATGTACGTGATACGAGACAAATTTTACTGTACGTACGGTGGAACGAACATTTGGCCTAAGAATATTATACTAATTAATTAAAATTCCAACGTTCAATGATACAGAAAGTGATTTATCGCAGGAAAGTTTGACTGTTTGCTACATTCCAATGCAGTATCTACGTACACCACGTTCTTATTGCATCGGTCGTGTTTTCACATTTACACGGCCCAACGAGAATTATGGTACGCCGACAATGACCGTTTGTTTTTCGTTAGTAACCATTTGAACTGCCTCAAGTTAACGTCGTCGAATCATACAGCGTTTTGGAAGGTACTTTGGCGTTAACTCTCCTTACAAATAGCATCAAACTTGTTCTACACACATAAAGTGTCTTTTGAATTGACATAAAACAGAGCCTAGATATACGAATTTCCGGACTGCCTCTACCTGCAAGGCACCGAATTAAATCGCCTGAGGCCGTGTTCGATTTCAGTGCAACGTACCCTTGATCACTTGCCCTTGTTCCCTTCACGAAGTACGCTGCAATTTATGAATTCGTATCTAGGGCGAGAAAAGGGTAAGTGGCTCGTTCTCTTGGCTGAATGAGACATTCTAGCGTGCATGAGTCGTTGTTGTGAATTCGAACAGCGGCATGTGTGACGTCGCTTCCTCGATGCACTTTTCAAGGGTTTGAAGCGTGATAAGAGCCCTGAACGCCTTAGACTTTTTCTCAATGTGCTCAGTGACTGAAGTGTCGTTTTTAGTATGGGTTTGAGGACTCGTAAATTAGTATTGTTTAGAGCTGTCTTCCGAACCACGCTGAAGAGCGCGTTCCTTCCGAAAACGAGAACGCTCCGCTGTTGCCATCAAAAAGGCGTGGCTCGTACACAGTTGAGCGCAGGTGGGTGCCTTAACCAAAAACACCAATGACGGGGATTTTTACAGCGCGGTAAATAACGCCAACGCCAACACAAACAGTCCTGCCACGACACCGGTAAAACACCCCAGGTCCGCGCCTATGCGAGGAATCTCTTCGCTACGCTAGAGATCCGAGCCTCTCCTACCTTATCAGTAGAGACCTGCACATTTCACTTTATTATCTGACAGAAGGCAACTTGTGTGGCACGCCTGAACGACTTTGGTAAAATAATACCCACAATCCTGGATGTAAACAAAGATACGAAGACCCGGAGCTAACACAGAACGCCCCATGTAAGAATTACAATTTTCAGATAGTTGTGCTCACATCATTTCTACAGTTCTTGTAATGGAATTAGCAGAGATTTACTCTCTCGTAAATGAAGTTTGAACAAACACACTCGTCTGGCTGTCAATCTAACTATGCAGTACATCAAAATTAAAAGTATATTTGTGTAGAAATCTCTACAAATCTTGATAACTGCCAAAAAATTGAGTTCTTAAGTGAGACAGGCTATAACATAACGGCTTGGTTCGGGTGAGTATAGGACAGTGAATTCTAGTCTATCGCGAAAGAATAACGAAAAATTTGCACGCCTTTACTCGTCAAAGGATACGCGCGTTCATATGTTACAGTCACGTATTTTACAGACACAAATGCAAAGCCATACGTCATGTAGGTATCGGCAGAAAGCTCCAAGTATGATGGGGCCTCATTGTCGTTGAGGAATCCGAACCACCTGACTAGTGAATCAACGATCAAATTCTAGAACCACGTTGTGGCTGTACGCAGACACTTAGGATGACCTTCCAGGACATATAGAAATCCTCTGCACCTGAATTGTAGCTAACATTTTTCGAAATTCTATTCGCATGAGTACGTTAATTAGATGCAGTTTACTGGGGAACAATTTAAAACTAACATTCGATGGCTAAAAGTTTCGATGTATCACCCATACGTCAAAGCTGTTATTACTAAGCATTTTTCTAAAATGTACGAAAAAATAATAGTCGGTTCATAGACACTAAATCGTAACTAAATGATATGGCCAATTATGTCAGTCATACATAATGTGAAATACTGTTTGCCATAAGTGGAGCCCTGGGGTTTGAATATGTACGCACCTCTCCACGCCGTGTCTGTTTTACTGTTGGCCTTGATACAGGAACCAAGTGGTAAGGAACTAGCTATAATTAGAGACTAGAAAATCCGCCGGTTCACTGACCTGAAGGCTAGCCTCTATTGTGTATTCAAGCAGACAACAGGTTTTCATTAAATGCTCGCTGATACAGTGGTATGGGGCGCGTTAACGGATATTTTTATTATTGTCTCAAAGACCTTCAGGGAATGTCAAATAAGTCAAGTGCCAACTGGGAAAATAACACGAACATATAGTTGCTGGAATTTTAGCGTGTGCATAAAATAAAACGCGAATATTTCACGTCCCTAGCTATAATGCAGAAGTCTCCTCGCCTGCACGTGGCAGACGACATTCTGCGCCGTCAGTTGAGCTACCACGGTCTCAGAGGAACGCGGGCTGGCAAATGACCGGCTGCCCCAGCTCGACGTGGGGCGACTGTAAGCCTGCGGGCGTTAGGTCGCCGCCGGACGAAGAGAGGCTGGACGTGCCCGGGGCAGGAACCTGGTACCTCTGGGCCTTCGGCCGAGAGTCGTCCGGAGAGACGCCAAGGCTTCGGAAGCCGAAGGGAAAAGGTAAGGCATGACTAGGGGAGGAGAGGCTACGTGCAGCGGGTGAGGGGGGAGGGGGAGGAGGGGCGGGTTCCCTGCCCGCCGGCCAGATAGTAAACCGGAGAGTGAAAGAGAGAGACGGAAGAGAGTAGGAATTTTTCCAGCAGCAGGCAGCCCGAGAGAGCTTGCTGCCGCCATGCCTGGGTCGCCGCGGCCTTGCACGCGAGTATCTGTACACAACAGTCACAAGCACCACGAGGAATCTTCTGCCCCTTCTTCCTTCGAATCTTATGTCATCTCCCCCCCCCCCCCCGCCCTTGCCGGCACGTCAATCCGAGGTTGGTATGCCGCCCGTCTGGACCCCACACCTGCGCACATTCTGACCCGCCGACACGTCTGGTCGACGACCTGCGACACATTCTTGTCGCGCGAGAAAACAACATAACGGGGGCGACGACGTTACGATAACCCTGACATTTCTATCTACTTAACGGAACTCATGACTAAACAAAACATATTTCAAAATGTTATTTATCAATTTCCAAGCCAATTCTCTGACAAGTAAACGCACTTCACATGCCATCTATAGACACGACGAGAACTAGACGCGAATACAAGATCAAAACAAGGAACAACTCCTACCTAAATGTAAGCCTACGTGTTTGTGATCACACGTTAACACACAACAAAACTCACCTGTTATGCTAACCGATGAGATGTTTCCAGGTTAATCCACAGTAACCAACGAATTTAATCTTTCTTCCGCTGTCGGCTTGGTCTTGCTCGGCACACACGAGAACTGATAATCTCCGCTTCTCTTTTGTTTTACCTTTTCCTAGGAACTGTCGCACTTATTTTACCCCACTAGAACATCTTCCAGCACACAGAAAAAGGTTGTTGTGACCTCAGTTATCACCACCGGAGCACAACACGCACACATGACATATCCATGATCCACACACAGGTGATTCACTTGTTTTTTTTAGTTTTTCTTCTTCGTCTTCTTTCACGACATGTCGGCGGCCAGCCTGTAGACCCTAGGGGGGGGGGGGTGTTTGAATAAGTCTCGTCACACGCGGAAGACACAACACCGGGGAAGTTCGACGCACGTACCGTAATGTGAAGAGGTCCTGGTTAAAGTACACAAGTGTTTAGTAAGGTCCCTGTGCGCGGCTGAAAACCCGTAAAAACGCGGACGCGAGAGCGGCAGGGACCTGTCTCCTTGCTGACTGCTCCGAGGTTTCTGAGAGTCGCCGCTGCAGTGCTGGCGCTGCCGGGCTCGTGGCGGAGAACTGTTGGAGAGAGAGGAGGGAGAAGAGAGTTCAGGGAGGCAGGGCTGCCAACCCCTCTCCGGAAGGCGGGCGCTGTCTCGGTGCGCGCTGCCAACCGCGCGGACGTGCAAGCCCCCGAACGTGTGCGCACCTGCACTATCTCGGAAGGCACTTATAAAGATTGACTCCCTAGAGTAGGGTAGGTTATTTCAGTCATATGACGGGGTTTTACTGATTAGTGGGATTTGAAGAACGCCTGCAATGCTATTCAAGGTTTTAAGACAACGAGGATACAAAATAAAGCCTAAGGGCCTACATAATTTCTACCCGGTAAATATTTTGCTAAATGGTCCACTTGAAATACATACGTAATTTAAATGTTATATGGGGTGCCCACAAAGGCGGATTCATTGTGCGAGTTGCGCATTTAGAATTTGGGGGGGGGGGGAGATGGGGATATTTTTTTTTCTTCCAAGAATAAAATGTTTAATCATAAACGAAAAATATTGTAATGATTGTACGAGTGCTATCTTGGTATTAACTGTATAGTAGACTAGTAAAAACCAGAGCAGTTGTATTTGTTTACGATTGTTTTTACGAAATTTTAGCCTAAATAACTCTCCAGTACTGAAGTGTAACTCTTAGTGAATTTGTTTTTGATTTTTTTTTGGGGGGGGGGGGTTGCGCATTGGGTTTTTTTTGGGGGGATGGGCACCTCTGAACGTTATTACATTCATATTTAAACATAACATTATTTGTTGTAGTTGAAATTTCAAACACGAGTAAACGTCCCGTGGTAAAATTTCAAACACCTAAAACTTGAGATTTCGGCTGACCTACTATACTCTCGTGAATTTTCATAAGCACCCGGAGTTTCTCTTATTGGTCCCGGCTTATTTAAACTAATAGATTCTATCGATTGGCGAGAGGAGGTGAAGGGGGCACCGAGTACTTTACGGGCCGGACCGACTTCACGACTCGTAAATAATGCAAATTAGCGGTCCAAGCGCCGAGGGGGAATTTAAGACCTACATAAATTATTTACTTTATTACGTTGGTGATGATAGAGGACTTACATCCATTAAGGTACGTGTCGTCGTTGTACGTTGGAACACACGGCCCGCGTCGAGTCGATAACACAGTGAGAACCCGCCGATCGCAAACGAATAGCTGCGGCGTTAAACTATGGGTAGATGTAAGTTATGTCTTCATTCCATATCCAAGTTATTGGGCGTGTGTTCGCTGTGTACGTAAAGTGCTTCGTGTACCGAAACTTTGCGTGACTAGTACTGCAATACTCATAAACACTACTCAAAGTAAACTTCTTGTTGCTAGTTATAGTCCATTCACGATTAAGTAAACACTCTTTAAGGCTGTTCCAAAGAGCTTACTCACTGTTAATTGAGGATATTTCTGGAAGAAGGACACACATAGGCGTAGCCTCGGGGGGACACAGGAGGGCACATGACCCCCCCCCTCCAAAATTCAAAATAGTTTTGAAAAAGGATGATGGTAATGCCTGTAAAATTAATACTTTTTTATTATTCTTTAATAGAAGGTTAATTAAATTTCTAGCCAATATTTGTATTGAATTACTGTACCGTAGTTATACATTTTCAGCAAGTTCTTGTAAATTTACACTTTTTATTTGAGGTTTTACTAAAAATACTAAATAGTGTGCCTCCCTCCCCCCTCCAATGTAGAGTCACGCTACGCCTGTGAGGACACATACACAAAAATGGTGCTTTGAGACATTGATGTTAAAATTTTTTGTTACAGTATTTCAGAAGTACAACTGAAGATTGTTACAGAGTGAAAAGAAGCTGAAATTACACATGTTGTAAAGTAATGATTAACTGTAGGCAATACCTAAAAAATGATTAATAAAACTATCAACAAATTCATAGCCTTTATTGTGCACAGATACATCTCACTACAGATAAAATACTCTCTTAAGTTTTATTTTTGGAATACCTTATCAAAATTGTGATGGAATATGCTGCACAATATTGTGATACCATTTAAATGGTTTCTCGAAAAAACGCGTATGGAAATCTCCTCAGTTAGGCCTATACGTTATTGCGGTGTTAGATGCTAACTTCTGAGAGCTAGTCCGTTTTTGTTAAGTCACGTAGCATTAGTAAGTGGGGCAAAGTTAGAAATTTACGAATACAAAATTTCAGCAGGACCATAAAATATAGCTTGTTTACCACGAACGAACTACGTTGGACGCAAGAAGATATTCTAAATGAACGTAACGGAACTGGGTTTCCGGTAACATTTTGTTGCTCAGTTATAGTTTTAAACCAGTCGGAGGATATTCTCCGCAGTTCTAACATACAAGATGCTAACAGCTGTGTCGACGTTAGCGTCAGATTAAACAAGAAACCTTTACATGGCCTACTTCTTCAGTGCAAGTAAAAATAAAGATGCATTAACATCAACTAAATTCAATTCGACGTTATCTAGTATTATGTATCATCTCTATGTCAACAGTTTAACAAGTTATATCACCGTTTTATTCCCAGTGCAAGAAACAGTTTGACCGTTGGATGACCTTCGTGGGTTTCTAAGTCTAAGTTTTTAACAACGCTGAGACGCACAAATTTCTCCTCTAATTCAATGTTACAAAATATTTACCTCGCCAGTTAAACATTTATGAAGTCTGTAATAAATTGTATTGTTTTCCTTCTGTCAACGAAAACAACGCAATCTAAAATAAATTTAATAAATTCAATTAAATGGCTGGAAATAAAATAAATTTTATCAGGGCACAAAATTATATAGTGTGATAATTTTAGATTATACTAAATTTTAACATCATTCTTCGCTAATATAAACATAGCTAACAAAAACTCCCGTAATGTGTTTCTACTAACTGCCAAAATAAGAACTTTCAAAATTATTTTTAATTTCATTTACAACGCCATTAACAGTCGACTGAGATAGAAGTGTAAGCCATATTAACGATAGTTGATGTCCGACTCTGTTAAACAAACTAATTAAGTTGTACATTATAATATTGCATCGTCTTAAGAGGATTAAAATTTATATTAAATGGCTTCGCCAAATTATCAAGAATGTCTCGTAAATATCTCATTTTATCGTAAATTCTAAATGCGGTACAAGAATTTACCTAATATAACTCTTGTAGTTGTAAATATTATAGTTTATATTCTAATTTTCATAAGTTTTCTAGTGGCCACGTTATAAAGTATGTACTAATTGTAGTTAAACGTTTTTAAAAGTCAGTTCTCAATTAGTGACGAATGCAGAAAGCACTTGTGCAACTGTTTTCTTATGTTTTTTTAACTGTAATTAATGACAACATTTAAAATATGGACCATCATTTCTAAAAAAACTTAATAATAACGTAGGCCTGTCTTGTTTTGTCTTGGAAACATCGATCAGCAAGACAAATTTGGCTAGTCACAGTCAGCAGAGAGATTCCTAAGGTTCTTATGTATAGTTGTATCGAGAGATAAGTTTTGAGAAAACGTTTATGTAAGTAAATTATTTTTTTATTTATTCGAGCAGTCTAAAAATCGTTAGCCATATATGTTTTCTTGCAGTTTGGTTTAAATTAAATTAAAGCGAGTTTGTTGTATAGTAAAATGTTATCATTATATTGTTACTTAAATTATTTTCTATGTTTTGGGTTATAGACATAAACAGTTATAAAATTATAATTCGTCTGTGTCAGTTATATAAATAGAACATTTTGCTTTAAATTAAACTTCTGCTTACATAAACATGTTTATGTAAGACAGTGATGTCCTATGTGACATATAAAAGCGGATTGTAAGAGAAGGCTTAATATTTTTATAATTCACAACTCACACCATAATTCTTACTTCTATAAGTAGAAAGACAGGTGTAATCCTGTAATAAATAAGCAAACAAAATATAATCTCGCCGGTAAGAATTTCGTAGGCCTATTTTTATTGACCTGGAAAATCTTGCTAATGTGAATTATACACTAGAATCACAAAACGTCCAAATGTATACTTCGAGACAAATAAACATATACAAATTAATACATATAATTTTATAAATAACTGTTTCCGGCCAATATCTGTTAATGTCATGCTTCGATTTTATACTTCCTCTAAGCATTTAAGTTAGTCAGTAAATAACCTGTATCAATAGAAAATAAAGAAGAAGTTTTGTACTATATTGGGAAAATTCCTTGGCACCAACTGAAATAGCAGTAAAAATTACGCTGGCAGATAATGTGCGCTAATGAAAACACACAATACCGGGCATTTGGAATGTTCTTTAAACCTTTACAATAAGTTCGGAAGTCTCCCTGATGTATTTATGTATTTTCCAATTTTCTTCGCGACTTTAAATTCGCATTTTGCATTAAAATAATAATAAAAAAAAACGAGCTCGATATTACTTAGCCGAGACTTACTTGATATTCATTGATACAATTACTATAATTTTCAAAATTTGTTGATAAAGTAATGTGTACTTGAATTTATACTTTTTTCATTAGGAAAAGTGTCCTGTAGTTAATTATCTTCTTAGAAATGTGCCAGATTTAGGTTGTGGGTGGTTTTATACGCGTGACATATAGAACTGCATCAGCTTGAAACACCTCGGACATACTGTAAAGAGTATAGCTGTGTACCACATCAGTACAACTGCACGTAGATTCTTCTTCTGAAGAACGCGTAACCGAGGTCACATTGGACTAAACTTCATGTTCTTACAAGAGCTATAACGCTTGACCCGTGTTTTAATCACACACCTTCATAGGCATCGTTAACTTAAAAAATAGTATTTTATGTTCCAATACTTATTTTAAAGTAAGGAGGTAATATAAAAAACAAATAACACATCCTTTAAATAATTATATCCTTCCAAGCAATTTTTAAGATAACATATATAGGCCTAAGAAATAACGTACCGGTTATCGTTCTCAACTCAAAGTAAAACACTTTAAACACTTTCCGAAATACTGGTTTTCTATCAATTCATACGTAAGATTTGTTTATTTTCTAATAAAATAAAATTTTTACATGAAAAGGTGGTTGGTTACAAATGAAATTAGAAATAATGTATTAGTGAATTGTAATATATAATTATATATAAATATATAAACTCCCTATCATTTTGCACTGAAATCGATGTTGTATATATATATATTATATGTGTGTGTGTGTGTTGTTGTTGTGTGTGCGTTGTGTGCCTATCCATCCCTATGATTTTGCATTAAAATTGGAGATCAGAATAAATAGCTCCGAATTCAACGCAAGAAATATTTTGCATTCAAACTGGAGTTATAGGCCTAATTTGTGTTATAGGCGTATGCTTGTATTTATATATAAGCCTATAGCTCCAATTTCAATGGAAAATTATAAGATTCTACATATAGATAATATTAAATGTTTTTCTATGATTCTGGCTTTGCGTATAGTAAAAATTATTAAAAAAAATTAAATTTTGTGAATTGCTTGTAAAATGTTTGTGTCCAATGTTTTATTAAGTGTAAATTTCTTTATCTGTTTAAACACAAATACATAAGAGTTTAAATTACATTAATATTGAAATATTTTGTGGTTTTAGAGCCTGGATAAAAAACAGTAAGTTCTAGTAAAACGCGCGTAATAGGTAGTCCTACTATTAAATACAAATTATGGTTGAAATGGGCAGCTTATGTTTGGCAGTCACAGATAATTGTTTCGAAGTACAGCTACGGTGAACTAATCCTTGCATAATTTATGTATTGGGGATATTTAACTGACTTATAGAGAGGGCGTGTAAAACGTTATAACAAAATACTAATTTAGTTTTCGCGTTAATACTGCAACTCATAATTACTAAAACTAAACATATTTTCTGAAAGAGTGCTTGAATTTCAAACAAACATACACAGATATGCTAGTTACATGAAATGTTTCAAGTAATAAAAGAG
>PNEQ01037541.1:29434-66885 GCA_003012365.1 Medauroidea extradentata
GTTTTTATATATATATATATATATATATATATATATATATATATATATATATGTAATATGTACGTATGTGTGTATATAAATATCACTCATGCGTACTTATATTATTTACGGAAAATTATTTTAAAATACCGCAACAATATTTCAAATTAATTTTGTACAGTAATAATGATAACTGTAAAAGATTTGTGAATGGCTGTTGACGTATTTTGGGAGCAAAAGGCGAACGGGCGAAACGGGTTAGTTTCATTTCAGTTTAGTTAAAACTGTCAAAACACAAGATACAAGTACCGCTCCTTTTTAGTAGGCCTATCAACAGTTGAGGAATAACATTATCAGAGGAACATCAGTTTTTTTTTTTCAGAGAGGTAGGCCCTATTTTGCATGCGAATTAAGTGAATAAAGTAACATAATTTATCATAAAAACGTACTTATTGATTTCTGCCAGTGATTATAATAATTTGGTGTTACGGTAGGTAAATAAGTTATTAATACCTAACTGTATTATATAGGGACAAAGTCGGAGTATTTTTTTTTTCCTTTCGCAAATACAAAAAATTAAAAGTGTATAACTACGGCACATAACCGTAATTATGTACAAAATAAATTTTTAAAACAAAATAAGTTTGCTTCCGATATGAAAAATTATATGATAGCTTAAAGATGATCAATAAAGGACGCAGTCCGGGACTCCGCCATCTTGTTATAGAAAGCGGCAGAGGAGCGGTGAACGTGAAGCCGTTCCGACTGCTCATCTTCTGTTTGGGAAGTAGGCCTACGCCTGTAGATTACCTTAACAATTATAGAGTTATTTGTAAAGCCGGATTCACAACCATACTTAACGTACGCAAGTAGACACACACGTACGTAAGGTTTCGGGATTGGATTCAGAACACCAAAGAACTAGTAGAACGTTGTATTTGTCAGTGCAAAGTGTTGTCTTTAAAATCATAAACAATTAACCATTTTGAAACGAAACGTATACAATAATTTACGACAAAAAGAGGAAGTATTTTATGAACTTTATTAAAATTGTATTTAGTTTTACGTTCTTATAGTCTGTTTCATATAAGTTTGGTAAAATTTGACAGCACTTTATGGGCAATAATTTTTTATATTTTGAGATTTGTGACACAATGCAAGACAATTTTAGCTCTAAAGTGTGTCGGAAATGTCCATATCACCATCTACACTGCAAAGATTGTCTTGCATTGGGTCACAAATCGCAAATTATTAAAAATTAATTCCCTATAAGTAACTGTCAAATTTTACCAAACTTATGTGAAACAGAGTATAAAATGGATTCACAACCGCCTCTTAGCTATTGTAGGTATCAACGCTAGTATGTACGTAACACACGCTACGCGAGGTTGTGAATGCTTGCATGCAACCTCACTGTTTCTACTTTTACACGTACCACGCTACAGGATGGTTGTGAATCCAGCTTAAGTATTAGGGATAGGAAATTAACATTTTAACCTTTCGAGAAATAATCATATGTTAGGTTTCGAGTAATTTAAGGCAGAATTATAACACAAGAAATCAGTGGAAAGCATATGTAATATTTGCGAAGCCTTGCTTGAATTATGTTTTTTCAATTGTGAGCAGAATATGTTTCAAACCTTATATTTGATTTTTTTAATTTAAAGATGTTTTTTTTAATATTTTTTTTAAACTTAATTTTGCACTTACCATACGCTATTTGACAAAACATTTTATTGCCGTTATTGTAAAATCTAAACTAGACTGCCTTATATTCTGAATCCATGAATTAAAACAACACATTTATTAGTTGTATTTCATTTAAATATGAGAGTTTGTTATGACTGGCCAGTTTTAAGATATAATTAAAACTCGAAACTCAAACGTGTCTCTGTGATGTATCACTACACGCAGAAAGTGCCACACGTTAAGAGGGCGTGGTACATAATTCAACGCTAAAATAATTCATCTATAACTGTAGGTTTCTTGAAGTCAATTTGCGAAAGTTAAACAATAGCAATCCTAGACAATAGTTTTAGCCAACGTTTTAAACTAAATTGTTTCCACTGTTACGAACTTCTGAGGCACAATCTCTGACGCCGGAACCTCGTGCATTTAACTGCGGCGCAAGAGATCACGCGTAACGAATTAGTAATTCTGGATAGATATTTACTCATAAAGTTGGCAAATACCATTATCTAGGATTGTCATTGAGTATTTTATCCATACTGGCTTCGCGAAAAGCGTAGACATCAATTGATGTTTTCAGCGTTTATTTATCTACCACACTCTCTTAACGCCGTTAAAATAAGGTGGCAAGATAGTTGCAAAAAATGTATCACGCAGTATTTGTAGTTATAAATATTATTCCTTTAACTAATAATTCATTAAGTTCGCAATTTTAGGATATTATAAACCTACGTTTAACGGAAACTCTGCCAGACCGACAACTGAAGTGATATAAATGTACACGATGGACAGGCAAATAAAACTTAACGTCTCGTTGGTTGGTAGCGAATTGATTTGAATCGAAACCAGTAACTCAAAAATTTCGGATCACGAAGATATGCTGATTTTCTGTATTAAGGATGGGACAGCACCACCATCTGATTTACGAACTTTTGCTTTTGATTTAAATGTTTTAACGCTCTGTGAAAAATTTACTCTACATGCAATGGAAGCTAATTATCTGTACATGTAAGCGAACATTACTCCTCACCTGTAAAGGAAAGTTACACAACTCGTAATGTAATTTTTCATTTCATATTAGCGCAGGCCCTCTATGGAAATTTTACAAGACGCGCGAGGGAAATTTCCGAATCGTTCGTGTGGCAGATAAGCTACCGTGTTGAAATTTCCACATACATTTGGAAACCAGGTTTCACTCACAATAATGAGGAGATATTCCTATACACTTGATGAGTAAAATTGCCAACTTTCTTTACAGTGATATTATTTAGGTATTTGATGTTCAAGATAAACTGTGCACGGCTTACAATATTCTGCGAGCCATAATGCCTCCATCTTTACTAATTTAGATACGAAAACTTTCTTGTAACTAAAAACTGGTGTAAACAATTCGCAACGCTCAAAATCCCAATGATTACTTATTTTTAACCGCGTATATCAACAAGACAGGGAGCGTAGCTTCAAACATACAGTTGGCATTGCTCGATTATTACTGCTTGTTCTATATCTTTAATCATCCGTAAGAAAAAGTTACTTGTGTCCTATTAATGGTTACTAGCTAAAAATAAATCAATAAATAATAAAGACTTTTAACAATTTCACAACGTTTTGAGGGGATGGACAAAAATTATCTACCAACTTTTGTAATGCCTACTTATTGATCTTAGTCATCTTAGTTTTTGGTGAACAGTATCTCATATATTCATCCAACAAACTACTGGTAAGGCATACTATTAGCATATATTACAGTCGATTTGCAAGAGTGTAATCAAGTCACCGTATAGAAGCGAAGACACAATTGCAGGGCTGTCATAGTGAATCATGTCCATTTTTATTCCAGACTCATGGAAATAATGATTATTTTAAATCCCTAATTGGATGTATGTATGACCAGAAAATAACACGATCGATGAATGTTATGAATAATACGTTATGTACTCTAATACTGAAGTTTAGAGTTCATGTCAGAATTTAAACATATTTTTTCCGAACATTTAAGATATTTGTATTCGGTTCATTACGGCATAAGACCCTCCAACGTACAAAATGGCAAACTTTTTAGCTCCCTTTCTGCCGAGAAAGTTTAGAGGCCCGATAAATTCACATTACGAAAGTTAAAAAGTAGCGGGTTTTAGTTATAAGTGATGGGGCATTTTAAAAATGGTGTGGACTCACAAAGTTCCCAATACATGAAAAAATTTCTCACATGGTATTCATAATCAACTACTGTACAGAAAGTCTCCAATGAATGCCATCACCTCTTCTGTAGAAGACGCATAGAACCAAGAATGGACCGCTTAACTAACACATCACACAAACACCACGGGGCTTTAGAGATGATAGTATATAGCGAAAATGTTTTGTGCCAACATAACCTTGAAAACACTGCAGTTAACTGCAACAATATGATTGTCTGATGTACGTCTGACACAACGTAGCTGTCTGCAGACCAATGACAGATGTTAAATATTACAATAGCGGGATTCTTATTGGCTCAGTCAAATAGAGCAACAGCGTCACATACAAGCGAAAGTCAGTAATCTTCTGGTAAGCTGAACGTGTGTTGAAACCCAGCAAACAGTCAAGTTTTCCCGCGATAAACCATCATCTCTACGTATTACGTAACATCTGGACCACACTCAACACAATATAAAACCAACATGGAGGATGTGTCTACGAACATCATGCATTAATGTGCTGGGTTGGGGTTGGGGAGATTCCGTTTTGCATTTTTGAATTGGCTCACCAACACATAGACACAAGTGCACTCTACTCAGATGAAAAGAAAACATGGCACTTTATGCTGATTACCAGTAAAGAGCTAGAAATCGTATTTACTTAATTAAAATGTGTGGTAATTTCAGCAAAGGCAGATTATTAACATTTTAAAAACCTTACATAATAGCGCTCTATAATTTTGCTTGAAATGAATAGCAACGAAATATATTAATTAACAGATTTTCCGGCGAAACGGAAATCTTTCTGTGTGAATTGTACTCAAAACTGTGAATTTTGAGTTATTTGCCTTTTGAACTGGGCCATCGCGTGTGTCCCCATTTGACTAAGACCAGTGCTGCTGCATTTCTGTCAATTGTATGTAAACAGCTCGATCGCATTACGTAACCGACATCCAAACATACAAGGACACGAAATATTCTCGCGATTTCCCAGTGTACCCGTCAATATATAAGCACAGAATATTAAGGCATACAGAAGTGAAACAGTTGGTAGGACGGCAAACTCAGTCACTCACGCGAGCAAATTGGCTTCACGGGCCAGCAACATGGTGGGAATAGTTACCGACAGTCAGTGTAAGGCGACTGCCATTCTAGGAAACCTGTCGTAACATGCAGTAGCCAAACAGACACGGGGCTGGTATCCAGTAAGCCAGTAAGTGTTGAAGTTCGCCCTAACAAATGAGCCGTTACGTCATTTTACGTTTGTAGGGCTATTAAGAGTGCGTGGTAGATAAATATGATAATTGCCATCTTTATGAGTAAATATTTATCCAGAATTACTAGTTCGTTACGCGTGATCTTTTGCGCCGCAGTTAAATGCATGAGGTTCCGGCGTCACAGAGAGAGAGAGAGAGAGAGAGAGAGAGAGAGAGATTTTGGTCAGCAGGGGTGACGTGAGGTGAGTATGGAGCGTCGCCGGAATAAAAGGGCAGGGGAAACGGGAGATCCCCAAGAAAACCCGCCGACCAACGGCATCGTCCGGCACGATTCCTACATGTGAAAATCCGGGTACCGACCCCGCCGGGCATCAAACCCAGATCGCCTTGGTGGAAGGCGAAAGGTCTGGCCTCTCTACCACCGCGGCCCCTTCCGGCGTCAGAGATTGTGCCGTAGAAGTTCGTAACACCGGAAAGAAGTTTGTTTAAAACGTTGGCTAAAACTATTGTCTAGGTTTGCTATTGTTTAATTTTCGCAAATTAGCTTCAAGAAACCTACAGTTATAGATTAATGCTTTTAGCGTTGAATTTTGTACCACGCCCTCTTAAGTCTGTGGTATTAGTCTGCCGTTGTGGCGACCATTTCCTACAATAAACGGAGGGTATAAAATACGCCCCTACCTTCCCCTACAGTGACGCGACTGGTGGGGTAGCTGGGCTCGAAGGCCGCGCACATTCGCGCGCGGACGCGGGTACGCAGCCGACGACGGCGAGGACAGGCGACGGAGGTGTTTTATAGCCCATAACCCACGCCGATACAATGAAGAGAGCCATTGCTCAGGGGCTTCGATCTCCTCCCCGCACAAAAGCGCCGACGACGCGAGGGATGAGAGCCGGCGTCGGTTTGCGTGTCCGGAAGAACGCCGCCGTCAACTGCCGCGAAGGCGACAATGGGCCGCTGGTTGAGGACCGTGTCGGCGGCCATTGTGCTCGGCAAAACACCGTCGCTTGTCAGGCCTTTTCACAGCTCCGGCTGACTGCTTTATTGGGCGTGAGCTGTCGCAGAGTGTGTGAAGGAAGACGTCGATGGGAGGGGGCACTTGTGTTTTCCTTGAAACTACTCTTTCGGTCGATGAGGAGGAGGAGGAGGAGCTAGCGAGACAAGTCTTTATTCCCATCATGCACCGCAGCCAATCAAGATCTTAATCTGATGGTCAGGAGACTGGGAAGGTTCATATTAAGAGAATAGGATGGAAGACTACTTGTAGGGGAACCACCCTCCCACCCCACCTTCATTTCCCCGTCGAAGTGGCGTCGGTTGTGATCGAGCCTGCGACCTCCGGGATTCGAGTCACGCATGCTAATGTAGAGCCGGACTCACTAGGTCTTCTCGGTAGAAAAGCTGCTTCGTCTGGATACTAGAAACGTCTGCGGTTGGCGATGACCTTTGGTCCCTGGTCTAAGTTTATCGTTATAGGAATAGAAACTTTTCGACATCGAGTTACTTCGTTTGTCCTATTAACAGGAAATATCGTGTGAAGAGAAAGCGTATTTTGAGGACAGTAACGTAACGGCACGACGGTCGCTCGGGCAAGATAGGGATTTTCAGTCACATTTCAAGTACGACAGCATAACAGAAAAATCACTGTTGTCAAATACCTTATGTTTTGGGGTAAAGTGTACATTTCTGGGGAAAAAACGTGCTGTGTTAAAAATTTAGTTGTATAACAGAAACTCGCGTACATAATTCGCTGACCTGACCTAACATCTAGTGCTCGTTTGCTTGCTACAACTTCAGCTAATTCATCGGTATGATTGTGGGAGCATTACATAGTTATAGCTGTTTCTTTTTAACACGTGGATTTGCGTTTGTGTAAAGTTTAGTGGGTTTGGGGAAGTCAGCTTACTAAGTAAAATTTATGTTTCTTGTTGTGACGATATTACTGTCACTTACAAAAGAAATGTCTGAAATAAAGTTTATATTTGGTAAATGATTATCGTAGCTGAGTGATTACTGTGCGTAGCTTCGAAAACACAGAGACAAATGTTTTAGTACAAATTTTCGACAGTGCATTATTTTTTTTTTTGTTTTTTAATTTCTCATTTTTAACTTACTTCTGCACAACACGTCGTAAGCTTTTGAGCAAATTAATTAATTTCAACATTAACGGTTTACCAGGCGTATTTCCGTACCATCTTGATATTCAGCATAATGTTCTGTGGAAATACTAGCCACAAGAAATTTTTTTTTGCATGCAGAAAAGAGCCGAAAAACAGTCGGAATCTTGTAGACACATCTTTAAAACCAAAACTTGTTTCACAAAAATGAACATTTTCATCATCATAATACAGTACAAGAAGCACACATCTATGACTAACTAGTATAAAACAGCATATTTGATCAGCGTAAAGATTGGAGTGTCTGCCAGCAATATTATTTGTCCGTACATGCTGCCAACCCGTCTAACAGACTTCTCCACTATCCTTATCACAGAATAAATATGACATCAGAAGCGAACTAGCGTGTCAGCTCCTTTAATATCAGTGAACTCTGGTTCATTTTGTCCGCCATTTTGTTACAGCGTTTTGATGGAAACATTACATATAAGGTGATGCATTTTCCCGTGATATTAAATCAAGATTTTGTGAGTTTAAAATACAGCTGCAGCGGTTATAATTTTGATTTTACGTAAGGGACATTAATTACAATTTGTGATACACTTTTTTTTTCGAGTGACTGTAATGGTTCTTCATTGTTCACACGCTAGATATGTTACCGTGTCTGATTGAGAAAATACAGTGTATTAATTACACACTGCGCACTGCTTTATTTACCAAAGAAGTGTGGCAGTAAAGGCATGCCAATTACAAAAAAAAAAATGCTTTGAATGAGAAGAGTGTTGGTGGTTTTGAACTGCGTACCCAACTTGCGTATGTTCAATACACTGTTTCCACCGTATGGTTATCAAACTAAAAAAAAAAAAAAAAAAAAAAAAAAAAAAAAAAAAAAAAAAAAAAAAAAAAAAAAAAAAAAAAAAAAAAAAAAAAATGCTTCTTTATCATATCTGGAAGACTGGTGATGGAAATTTTTGTTTGAACACCCGATTTACGAGACACCCATTGAATACGAGGTTGTCTTTGTCGGTGTTGGCTGCCTGCGATAATGTGCTAGACACTTCAGTTTCTATAGCGCACCGCTAAACTTGTAATAAGTTGCACGGGTGCGCTTCAAACAGTTGGTAGGGTGAAGATGTGTAGGTTCATTCGGGAGTTGTAATGGCTGTAATATCTTATATGCTTTGTTCTCAGTTAGTTTCAGCTGTGCCCATACCAGTAACAAAAACACGAAAGAAATATTTATTTCGTAGCAGACCGCCTAACAGTCGCTGGTCATACGAGTGTATTTTCACTAAAGACGTGATATTAAAACAAATACTGATACAACTTATCTTACCGAATCCACACACAGAAAAAGGTTTGGTTAATTCAACCGTACATATGTTTGTATATAACCAAACAAGTATGTATTTGATTCAACAAAAGTTTTGTTGGCTGAACGACATATGAAACGCGCCAAGCATTGACTTTGTTGTCCTGACAAATGTATATTTAACTGGACTAAACCGTCCTTTTGTGATAACTATACCCGCCAGGCAACCAAATATTTGGTTCGTTCAACTGTCACACACTCGTTTGCCCATATACAAACATATATACTGTTGAATCAACCAAGTCTTTTTCTCTGTGCAACGGAAATTACAAACATCTTATCTTCTTCACTTTCATCGGAACAATTAAATGATGAAGAACGGGCTTGCTTTTATTTAGCTTTCAAGCAAACGAGATTAAAAACATTTATAAATGTTCGTAGCTTACAATATACACATGTCTAACGCAAACAAAAATACATAGAATACTAAAGGCAGTCAGCACAACCCCGCAATATTACGCAAAAACACGCTTTCCCGAGGCACTAGTAAGCGAAGAAACGCAGTTCAAACATTGCGCCCGACATAAACAAGCAGGCAACCCGAGTTCGCGAGAAGTCTATGAGGTTCACTTCTCATACTTGAGAATGGGGGATTCCTCTCATGTTTCCTTTCCGCGTGAAAACATGTGTGTAACCCTTCTCTAATGACCTTGCCGTCATGAAACAGACCCGCCAAATCATATCCAGCGATCGAAATTTGCTAAATCCACACACACACACACACAGATCAGGCCTCGTGAAATGGCGGGAAGCACCGTGTGTTGTACCCACAATTGTTGTCTGACGTCGAGCGGAACACTTTTTATAAGGTTGGAGACATGAACTGTAAAGAATAATAACACTATAAGTCTGTGCGCAAAAACACCAATTTTCGCCATTTCCAGCAGCTAGAAAATACCCTTTAATAAGTAGTGTTGAAGGTAAGGTACGCGTGGGCTTTACGTCTCGTCGACAGCGAGGTCATTATAGACGATGACACACAACTTAGTACAATGACAGGAGCTGGGAGAAGAGTCGGCCATGGCCTTTGCTTAGGAACCAACCCAGCATTCGCCTGGAGGGATATCGGGGAACCACAGGAAATCAGGAATGAACCCGGGTCCTCCCGAATATGAGCCGAATGTGATATCCGTAGTGTCACCTCGCTTGGTAGTCGTGGTGAACTTGAAACAGGTACATACACGTGTATCTTCACTCACGTTCGATAAGATAAGTTGCTTGTGAATAATCTGGTAGCGTCCGAAGTTGTGCACACCGCTCGGCGGCCGGCGCAGACCCCATCTTAAAGGAGTTTGAAATCATAATTTTATATTTTTATGAAATAGTGTTAATTTTGAAATTGATACTTATGAGTACGGAGACCTCTCGCCTCCCACCAGGGCGGTACGGGTTCGATTCCCGGCGGGGTCGGTCGTCGGATTTTCGCATGTTGGAATCGTGCCGGACGATGCCGTTGGTGGGCGGGTTTTCTCGGGGATATCCTGTTTTCCGCGCCCATTGATTCCGTCGTTGCTCCATACTCATATCATGTCACCCCCCCTCCCCCACCAGCGTTAAAGACGTCGATATCAAACGCTGACCAAAATTCTCACCCACTCACTCACTCACTCACTCGCCACACTAGAACGCCATTAAGCGATGAGCCTACAATTTTATTTGGGGTAGTACGAAGTTATGTTTTAATGAATCCTTGTGGTATTTTAGAAGTTACGGCAGTTTGAAAAAAAAAATTAGCCCTTTGAGTGACCCCAAATCATGATGTTCATAAAAACTAGCAGGATGTTTCAAATCGTAGAAGCAAGTGTGTGTTATAATGTTAGATGAACGTGAAATTGTAGGAAGGAGAGGGGGAAATTGTATAAAACTTCCTAACCACGTATATTGGCAGGTTGTCTAAATGTGTGGAGGATTTATTCTTGATTTGATTATATATAATATAAGGGATAATAAATTGCGGTGCGAGAAATGTTACGGAATTTTGGTAAGTCATGATATAGTCAAAGGTTTTGCAGTTTTCGTGACTTACTTGCTTTTTGATATGAACCTAACATGAATCCCCGTTGTTATTTTTTGCAACGTGTTTGTCCCTGCCGGCAATTGTACTGTATCACAGCCATCGTGTTTTTACCCCGGTGCACGAAGTGTTACCTAACTGCCAAGCCGAACAAAAACATTAAAGACATCTTTTGTGCATTTTACACGGAAAAGGCGAGTATTAGAATGATGTAACGATATTATTTTGATT
Organism: Medauroidea extradentata; assembly: GCA_003012365.1. Taxonomy (NCBI): domain Eukaryota; kingdom Metazoa; phylum Arthropoda; class Insecta; order Phasmatodea; family Phasmatidae; genus Medauroidea; species Medauroidea extradentata. The sequence goes on from PNEQ01037541.1 coordinate 40,232, forward strand.
ATTTTGGTATTTATGACGTAATCCTAAAATTACATCATAAAACGTCGTCAATGATAATACCAACAATAATTTTACAGCATGGAAAATATGTATTATGCAACGTCAAACAGCGTTTTTACGTGATAGAGGTATGGTATTCAATGCACCATAACCTATTTTTGCATATTAAATTTGGTTCCTTTACCGCAAGTACAGTGCATAATTTGACATATTAAGCTTCTTCCGACGTCGCTTTATACATTTATTCAGTCCTTAATGTATAAGATGGACCATAGATATATGGAATTTTTAGGCCAAAATCATCTGTACCGTCTGGTCACGTATTTCAGAAACATTCTGTATGTGTGTTTGTGTGAATACATACACAAATACTAAATGTAGACCATAGGTAAAACGAAAATGTAATACCTTATTGTAATAAGTTTTGAGAAACTAAGTACTATCTTTAAATCCATGGTATTTAATTTATTTCAAACAATTGCAAGTTACTAGAATATTTTTTAACCAAATTCTTTGAAATAAATTGAGACTATGTACAGTCGTACGATACAAATTTTGCAGAGCATTTTTTTTTTTTTTTTTTTTTAAATAATGTACCGTTTGCCAGTAAAAAATTATTTCGCTTCATTTTGGCGTATTTTGACAACAAAATGTGCGATATTTCAGGGGTAAAAATCTAAAAATCCGTTTGGTGAATTGCAACAGAAAAATTCAGATACAAACGATGATAGATAAGTGTTAAACTGTAAGAATGAATTTTTTATATTTGTGTTAATTTGCGTTTAAAACAAATATTTTTGAAACCACTGCAAAACTAAAGAGCGAGGCCTTGATTGGCGCTGTTACAGCAATATGCTAACTTATATAGAATGATTTGTGAGTTCCAGGTTTACAAACGTGACGTACCTATTAAGTGCTAACGTATAAATTTGCATATTTACATCAGTGCAGATTGTAGGGTTTCAACTTGGTTGTTCTAATGGATATTGCTAAGCGCTATAGTTGATATATTGTTGATTACTGTAATAATGCGACTTCCGTTATTTGAATTAAGGCACGTTTATAAAAGTATAAAAATATGTAATAATTAATTTGTTCAATTCCGTTACATTAACAGTCACCCGCGGAGGAGCTTTAGTTAGTACTCGGGCCACAGCAATGTAAATAGTTCAGTTGCTGTATAGTCGTAGTAACCCGGGCAAGCATGGTTGTGAGCGCAGTTACAGTGGTCGAACACGGTAGGGCAGGACCTCAGGCGGCATCATGATATCCTGTTGGTCACATGGTGGCAGACAACTCCGGTGTCCAGGAGGGCACAGCCAGGCCAGCGGTCCGTCCCCGGAGTCGAAGCGCGAAGCGTACGCGAGAGACTAAGTTGAGTTTCCAGTCGAGTTGGCTTTGGCTCATTGAGTAGATTGCTCCGATAAGGCAACACAGATACCAAGGTGTAGTTAAAGTAGTAAAAGGGTTTGGTTAAATATTGGCTTTAACTGTTCTTCTACACCTCGGATTACTCCTCACTATCATCCGCCCAGTTAGTGAACTAAATGTACGAGACATCCATGAAATATTCTCATAAAGATTGCAATACTGAGACATCCTAGAGTAAATCAGGTAAAGTTTGCAACAAGTTGCTGAAATCAAGCATAAGCATAGTAGAAATTCTACGAAAGAGAAATTACTGCAGGCAAACGAATTCATACGTCGCTGACATCCACAACAGTTTTTACTGACCGGATGTTCCTTGACTGCGAGTATGTTTTTGTACTCAGAGGTATTTCGCACATCGTGAAGGAAAAAAAAAGTGGAAGAGACGTGTTGAGATCTCATGTAACGCAGTTCAGCTGGGTAATTATTGCTCATTACAACAGCATAAACTGACAAACGAGTGCTTCTCACTTATTTGCAACACGGAGCTGTGAATGCATGTACATCCTACTATTAGCTGATGCTTCTCCAAGAATTAACCACGCTCTACCGGAAAGGTCTTCGCAAACTTCTGCGAGAAAGAGAGAATACGTTGTTCGGTTAGTTAAGGTTACGCTATGCCTCTGATGTACGAATTCTTTGTTTTAAAACCGTAATATTTGTTTTAGAATATAAAGCAAATCTGTTTGTTTGAAGAACCTATTAAATGTATGAGTTCTTTGGCATTTCTGCCCTAAATTTACATAACTCGGTAAATGCAATTTGTAAACAGTGATAGGAAAAAATTAGTATCCATTTTTTTCTACCACTGTTTACAAATTGCATTTACCGAGTTATGTAAATTTAGGGCAGAAATCTTAAAAAACACATACGTTAATCTGGTTCTTCAAACTAGCGGTTTTGATTTATAGGCTAAAACAAATATCACGGCTTTAAAACAAAGAATTTGTACATCAGGGGTATAGTGAAATCTTAAATAAGAGAGAGAGAGAGAGAGAGAGAGAGGGACAAAGACAGAAAGGTTGAATAAAATGGGAACTGACAAATTTATTTTATCAGAAGTATAAAATAGTAATGCATGGACGTTGGTAAGAAGAGTTTAACTTCTCGTCGACAATGAACGTTATTGGCAACGTGATAACCGGAGTCTCAAGTATAGGAAGTACAAAGCAACAAGCAGGGAAGTGACCACGAACTGTATAATAGGTGGTTCCTGCTAAAGTTCTATTTTCAGCCAGTTCGCATCTTTCCGCTTGTAACGGCAAACGACCTATCTGGACACATCACTTGACGTTTGCGCGTGTAAGGTCAATTGTACAGTCAGTAATTATTTACAGGTTGATAAAAAATTTACTAATTATATAAAAACGATTATGTCGATTTCGGCTGCGTTTGTTTCAGCACTGCGGTAAGCAAATAGGAAAATACCCGAAACTATATTGCGTAATTGCGCTGCCAGCCATGCGATCAGTAAGGCATCTAGAGTTAATATTAGATTACATGCAGAAATCGCTAGTGATATTTTTCAAATGTTACATTTTTTGTGCTCACTTTATCCCGAACAACCTTTAGGGTACCGCGTATCACGTGCTTCAAATTCGTTGTAATGAACTGTACTAGGAAATTACTAAACTATTCCGCATACGCCCATTGTGCCAATTATATACGATAAGAGAACAATTTCGGAAAATTACGGGATGTCATTGTTAAGACACCATGCTCATTAAAACAATGTTTCTAAGCCCTCCAACATTGCTACTAATGGCCTGTTCAGTCTGCCGTACTTTTAAATGTACTAACAGGGTGTGTGTAAAACTCGGATATAAACGTGCGCTGAAATTTACTACAGACTTTCCACAAATAAAATTATCTGTTCACCGTTTAAAGTCCCATGGTAAAATTGGATCGGCAGGAACCTTGCGCGCTAGTTCATCGCTTGGCTCGTTGAGACGACGCGGCATTTGACGCGCGCTTCCTGGTTCCCTTAAGAGGAGTCCTTCGCGGTGTCAAATTTCCACCTTTGACGCGTGGGAACAACGCAGCGATAAGAGCCAGTGTCCCACGCTTGACGAGAAGCACATCGCCTCTATTCGCAGCGCGCCAAACTGGCATGCAAGGTTTCCGTTGTAGTCTTTTTACTATGGGACTTTAAGCGGTGGCCCCAATATTTTATTTTTGAATAGTTTGAAGTAAAGATCAACGCATGCTTCTCGTTTTTCACTTTACGAATTCTGGTAATATTTTCGGAGTTACAACAGTCTAAAAACCCCGTTTTTAGCCAGTTTGAGAGGCCCGAATATCACGTTTCTAACAAGCGTGCTGCATTTTTGAAAAAATAGAAGCATGGTTTCAAGTGTGTGTTCTTTTCGTAGGTAAACATAATATGAATAAGTTAAGCGGTTTCGCCTAAAAATGTATGCGCGTGACACGCTGCAACGCCGTCCATGTGCCAGTCGAGGACTCCTCTTAAGTTCCGTCATTTCTGTGCCTCTATCGCGCTAGTAGGCGGCGCCTTTAATGCCACGGGTCCCTATTTATGATATTTTAGAAAGTTTTATTTTTAAACCCTGAGAAAGAGCATATTTCGCAAAACCGTTACATATAAAAGTGGGAAATTGTTAGCTCTATGTAACCTAATATTTTTAACCATACGTTTATATCATTTTGATAATTTTGGCTGGTTATTGAATTTGAGAAAATGTAATTAAGTTGATAACTATCCAAAATTATAGAAACTTATGTTTCGTAAAAATTAGGCTCTACAAACAGTTTCCAACATTTCTATGTAACGGTTTTTGCGAGATCTGCTCCCTTTCAAGATTTAAAATATTAAACTTACAAAAACAGCATAAATAGGATCCTGTGGTCTTAAAGAAACGTTCCAGCAGTTGGATGGTGTTGAATTGGAAACACCGAAGAACCGAAGACACAGAATATATGAGAACACAGATGCGAAGCGAAGGGAAAATATTTTAGTCCGCTCTTAATACCTACGTTTTAAGCGAGTGTTGTGAAACGTGCAGCATCGCCGGAAATAGGTGATTGGTCGTTGAATGAGAAAAAAAAGGGGGGCGGAGATGCAGGAGACAAAACGGCGATCAACGTCATCGTCCGACATGATTCTCACATGCGAAAATCCGGGATTCGAAACCGTACTGCCTTGGGAGGAGGAAAACAAGAGCGAAATTACCACATGTATGAAGGACTCAGGTGCGCTATGTGACGAAAATACTTTCGGAGATAAAAGTACGAACATGGTGATACGCACGGCAACACTGAAAGAAAAATTTTGTAGAAAGTCTTCACTGCAAAATTATTTTTTAGCAACCACAAAATAATTTTATGATGGCCACAATATTTCAGTGGTGTCAAGCAAATGTTTTTACGGTGACCATAACATAACTTTCGTAGGGTAAAAATTCAGAAAATAATTTTGTAGCTGCCACAAAATATTTCTATCCGTGTAATCAACATGGACCCCTGATTTTCGTGTAAAGAATTCTGCACTAACTCGTTTCAACGGCTTAAGTGCACCTCTTAAGTTATGCTTCATTGCAATTGGCAGGGTGTCTTTGTGGAAAGACGTTTCTCAATTGACTGGACCAATCCGAATAACGTTACTTGATTTGCATTAAAACGTTACGACATGTAAGATTTAGAAACAGCCAATAACCGATCATGAAGCAGAACTGCAGATGTGCACATAAAAGTAAAACCACGATTTGGCAGCGAAAACTATTTTTGCACAATTTTTTCATGCCGTATTTGCACATCTCCAACTCCACTTAATGGTAAGTAATATGACGTTTTAACTTTCACGTGGCTTCGGGTTATACTGACGCGTAGTACCACAATAACTTTGTTTTGATTAGTGCAGTCAAATGGGATACATTTCTGGGCAAAGACACGCTATGCCAATAACTAAAAAACGGAACTGCCGAGGTGCACGTAAGGCAATAAAACAAAACTGTAAAAACTTGTTTTCGAGAAAAACTCGTGAATCTACACATGAAACAAACTGGTGCAGAAGCATTTCACCAAAAATAGTGGTCTCTCTTAATCAAACACGACGCCCGTGTCTGATGACTAGAGATGATGATATACAGCGAAAATGTTTTGTGCCAACATACCCTTGAAAACGCTGTAGTTTGTTACAACACATATGATTGGGTGATATACGTCTGACACAACGTAGCTGTCTGCAGACCAATAACAGGCATCAAATATTACAATATCGGGATTATTATTTGCTCAGTCAAATTGAGTGACAGCTCCTCGTACATGTGAAAGCCAGTAATCTTTTGATTGCTGAACATACGTTGAAACCCAGCTAACAGTCAAGTCTTCCCGTGGTAAAACATCATCTTTACTAATGACTTAAACGCACATGCAATATTCGACCGAGTACGTTGCATTAGTGCACTGCTACGCTACTTCACTTCCACATATATACATTTATGCAATGTGTAAATACACCGTTATGCGCACTCAAACTTATTGCTGGACTTCGTTTGAATTTGGTAGGCCGTTAACGATCTATCGTCTGTATTGTCCCTTACTGTGGTCAGGGGTTACTGTGGGTAGGTATAATAGAAGATGGCTAAACTTCATCAAACGCGTTTCTCATATATTTTCTACGCTTCTATATTACATATGAATGTCTGTGACTTGACAGGAATATCAAATAAAATTTATTTCTCAACCAATTACATTTACACGGTGTTTAGTAATTATAGGTACAAACGAAAAGGGTGTGTCGAGGACGACGAAACAAGCAAATAATGTTGGTAAACATAGTTCCGGAAGCTAATAGTTTTCCCAATATGACACATTACATGTTACAACAGGAACGCTATAATACCAGTGTTCCCAAGGATCAAATTGTCAAAATGCTGCACATGTGGACGGAGACATTTCAACAAGTGGTCGAAACGTGCGCCGTTCACGTGAAGGCAGGCTTCATCATTGCTATTAGCTCTCCCGTACATGAAGTGGATGTCAGCCATTTCTTCGTTAGAACACGTGTATTGGAGCCGTGGCGACCTCGTCGAACACTACGCAGCCACAGTGCATTTGCTGTTGACTGTGTGAACTGGTGCTGTTTACAGACGCCGGCAACAGTGCCATGTTTGCACGGAACGGGGAAACCGTCGTTTTCCGAACCTACGTTTATTGACATTACTTGTTTGTTTTATCGTCATCGACACACCTGTTTAGTTTGTACCTATAATTACCAAACATCCTGTGTATTTAGACACCGGAAAAGTTCGCGGGTTCGTTCAGCTGTAGAGTAGCTTCCAATAATATTTGTAAATGACAGCACCTTCTCATAGATCATACAGTGATACCGTACGGTTGGGCCAACATTTAGTTGTTGCTTTATTATTGGCTCAGCGATTTCCTGGAGTTCTCAAATAAGTGAAGCAATGGACGACTTGAAAAGAGGCGGAGCTTCAGTCAGATGTGGGAAACAATCCCTATCTCCATGGATACCACAGCCGAACATAGCCTTCATTTAGCTGTTTGGCTTCACATGTCCCGGATGAGATGCACGTCAAGAAAACTGATTATTTGTTTGGAATTTACCGTTTTTTCAGGTAAACATTGATCTTATGCATTTGCGTATATTAACCATGAAATTGAAACTAATATTTTTTACCCTTGCGTGCAAATCTATGAATGCGCAACATTTTTGCTTTCTGCAATTACCAACTAACAAGTCAGCACGTTTGTAAACAAGCTTTGTTTCCCACAGTACTTTTCCCCTGCGGTGACGTCAGGGGGCGTGTACTTCAAGTCGTCCATTGCGACAATGACACGAATTTACAGTTTATTGATTTCTACCACGTGCCCTAAAGAAAACGCAAATCTTTGAGGTCCCAAAATTTAACATATCTTCAAACTTATCCTACAAAAATACAGGGAAAAAAACATGTTTTTTAATTTACATTTGGATATTTTATGAATGCAGTGAAAATATTTTGAAATTCAACATTTCTGACATCTACGATTTAATTTTAAATCTGGCGATGTATTTATATCTGAATCTTACCGTCGAACATCAAATCAAACTCAATGCAAAACAAACGAGTTGGAAGAAATTTCTCGCTGTTTATTTGACATAATATATTTTTTTAGTTGAAGATGTTATTAGTGAACTATTTTTAATTAGTTTTGAACTGGTAATATTAAATATTTCAGATGCCTGGGATCTGTAAAACGTTATTTTATTTGAATTTTGATTTTCAATTTTCGTTTTACACTTAGACATATACCAAATGCTGTTTAACAAATAAAAATGATAAAATACTTAACGATCATTAACGAATGTAGAAAATATTTTTTCATGTACACTTTAGGGCATGGCTTTACTACGGGTTTGTACGAATATGGTAACCCTCGGAGAGTGGTTATGACAATGCCGGCTCAAGACGAGGCATTTCTAGATCGTGAGAACTGGATGGCTGAAAGTCCACAATTTCGAAATATTGGACAGATGTCAACATTAAAACTTTAGTTATCATAGTTCCTGTAACACACCGTTGCGTATACCTGACAGTAGTAAAAACATCACAGGTACAGTACATTTTGCAACATTTCTATTATTTATTAATGAAGAATTTGTTTCTCTCTTAATCAGTTTGTCATGATACGGCCAAGCAGGCCGGACAGTGAGAGGTTCGGCCTGCAATTAGGCCAGTGTTGGGAAACCACGGACGACAGCAACTCATCTCTCCCACCTCGTAGTGGCGCAATAATGAGGACAAACATGCCAATATAACGTATTGTTACCATGTAGACCGGGTCTGTCGTCCGCCAGCACTCATCCAATCAACAGCAGTCCAGCTCTCCTCCGGTGCTCGTGGGTCGAGTCCCGGCGGGGGCGTGCTCGTCTGTCAATGCCGTCAACCTCATCAATCCAGCTTTCAGTAAGGTCGTCAGATCTAATTATGTGGCAGCAACCCTCGACTTAATATAATATATTAATAATCAGCAATGTTGCGCTCCCCTCCTAAATTTATGTAATTGTAACAGTTTTGGTATTCAGAGTACCTGCCGATGCAGTACAGTAATGGTGTTTAACCATAAATGAATGTGTCATTTAACCGTAAACAACGTCTTAATAAACATTTAACAAAATTTTTCACGATACTTAAAAGTTAAATATTGCGTTTTTAGATAAAAATATTTTGCAACATTATTCTACTTCATAAACAGTAAAACTTAGTTTACAATACTTGCACGTACAAAAACAATACTAGCTTAACATATTCCCAACAACAGGTTTTGCAATTATTTTTTTAATCCGAAAGTAAAAATGTTGCTATAATTTTCTATAAAAAATGCTGTTTTTTATGCTAAAACCGCAGCTGATAGGTGTACGATACAAAGGTTAACTATATAATTTATTTTTCTCAAAAAATGCTTGTAGGATGATACTTAGGGCATTATTTTTTTTCATCTTTCCTCAGTTCCACCCTTAAACTTCCCCCCTCCCTCCGTCCTCATCCACATCTTAGCGGAACTAAACGTTGATGTTTACAACAGTTACACTTTATGTAAATTCATAAAAATATGTAGTTATTAATTGATAAAATATAGTACTACACGTGTATAATCTAATTACATCAATATGTATTACTAATTACTTTCATAATTTTGTCATTTGAAGTTAATAAGATAATAACGAAGAAATATAAACCTTCATTAAGTTTCGTTATAAGTACATCTTCTGAAAAATCTTACTAAAAAGCCTTTTTTCAAGGACATAAACTAATTAAAATCGAAGTTCAGCTTATTTATTTTCAGCGATAAAAGTCAAAATAATCTTTATGGTTACGCAACAGCTCTCTGTCGGTGAACAGCTTTGATGTAAGAAGCACACAAGTACTCGCGCGCAAAAATGGCGGGCTTTTATCTTTGCGTAACATAAATATACCACCGTTTAGTTACGTTTTTACTGTGTATTATTAAATACACTTCTATTCTTGTTTTTATACTTTGTATTTACATGTATGATGTATGCTCTTATCTTAAAGGTGACAGGTCTGTTTGAACTAGTGTTCGTTGAATATATGCGGGTAAAATCAACACTACGGTGACAGTTGACAAAGTGTTTTAAATGAAAATGAAAACTCTTAGAAAATATTTTGAGACAAATGAGTTCAGAAAAGCATTGTCCGAACGCGTAGAAATCCGAACGTTTCGCGTGTTCAATGACCTGCCGAATGGATTCTACTCTATTCTCAGTTATACTTAATCGTTTGTCTCTGATCAAGTCAGTGGCCTGCAGTTTGTACATATCTATACTCAATGGTTTGTATAACAAAGAGGTAACGCGAAAGTCAGTGAGGGTTTCCATGTACGTTTGCTGTTGGTTCAGAGTTAACGTTAAGAAACGGTGAGATCATTATGAAAGTAACTAATATTTACAAGCGTTAACTACTCCTCAAATGATGTTTCTACGAAATTTCCTGGCCCCGTAGAAGAAATGATTAATATGTAGTCTGTTCACGTATATGCGTAATTTTATCACTGGAAGGTAATTTAACTAAATATTTGTTTGAATATGGTGAATCATATATTTACTTGAGTTAGCAAAGTATTTGGTTACCAGGAAAAAAAACGAACATAACACGTCTCATTTTGCTGTCCCAATAAAATGTGTAGTTTATAAACGATAACGTGCTCATACTTGGCAATAGAGTAGTTTTAGAACGCAAATTAAACAGTTTGTTTAAAAGTACACAGATGTACATTTTGTTGCGCGAACCAAACCTTTATGTTTGTGTACATCGTAAGTCGTAATTTCACCTCGAACGTCAGTTTGCCATTTTGTGTGACAATCACCATTATTAGAGACACTGGAAAATCGCGAAAACGTTTAGCATTGTCTCCAACAAATTGTAAAATTCTAACCGTGACACGTGTGAACAGTTTTGCGTCGAATCACTCACGCTGCGTGTTCAAGCTGTACAGTTCTAACTGGGCCTGTTGTAGAGAGAAACAATGCTTCAAGTAAACAATAACCAATATAGATGCAAAACATTCAGTGTTATATACAGCATGTTGGAGCCTAGCAAATAGTCATTTTTTCCCGCGATTTTCCAGTGTCCACCCTTATAAATATAGAAAAACCCTTTTTAATGTTTCTGATGGGACAGAAGAATTTAAACTTTTTAGCTGGAAAAACTTCTTAAAAGGGTAAAATTAAATTGTGTACATTCAAACTTATGAAGGGGGGAAACTTCTTAAGTTGGAACTTCTTAAGAAGGTTTCACTGTATTTATAAGTAAATTTAATGAATGATCATTCAGGTACAAACGATCCTGTCAAAACCATTTGTTCAGAATACGAAAAACATAGACGTAAAATGTGTTAATATACATTTCGGTAAATGCCAAACCTTCAACGAGTCTTAATATCTGTTAGAATATGACGATTACCAGCAAACAGCCGCTGTAATGGATGCTAACGAAAGGTCCTCATTGCGAAGTTTCCAGGTATCGATTCTAGGTACTTGGCCCAAAAAGATACGTACAGCCAAATAAATATTCGCCTGGGAAACAAAATAAAAGTAACAAAGTAATTTTTATTCGCCATTTATCAAACAAATTATTTGGTTGCGCCAAGCAAATTTAGCTTAGTTCAATTAAACCTTTCTCTCAGTGTAGTTGGCAATTTTATTCAACAAACTTTAACGACCAACCAACAAAACTTACGGTATTTTTTAAGAGGGCTTGTTATCGGAAAATCCTTACAACTTTATTCTCCTGGATCCTATCTTTTCGAACGAAACAGTATAATACAATACCTACTTGAAACTGGCGAAACATGACACACAGTACACCAAAGAAAGAGAGAAAAAACGACACTATGTAACAGAGGACTTACTAGAAACATGGCAACACTGTACAGCTGCATTGCGGGAGGTCATTCACTGTTCATTACAAACACGGAAACATTTCAGAATGTGCCCTGGCCTACAGGAAATCTTACGCAATGTGCACTGGCCAATCAAACACGCTTTATTCGGAACTTTGTTTGAACCAATGCTTTTTCTGCAACACTAATCGTACAGATACAACTACAAAAGGCGTTGTAAGTTACAGGATTTTTTAGGCTTGCAGGTTGCTAGATTTTAAAAGGAATCCTGAAAATCGAACTCAGGTGTATTGAGATAAGGAAAAATGGCATTTCTATAGAGCACGTCAGGAAACGGAGTTCGGTTGGGTTATCAAAATATGTATTTGTGTACTGTTTAAACCAAATATTTTGTTTCCGGGAGGTATTTGTTGGCCCAATAAGAGTTTTTGTTACAAATTATATTTTCGTCTTTCATAATTTGTGTAGCTAACAAAAATTTATCGTGTATACAATATATCCTTTTATTATTTCAAAGTAGGCTTACATAATTGTGACATATACCTTTTGAGTACTGTCACATTTTGATTTTTTTTTTTTTTTAGAAACCGTTCAAAATTAAGTAACAAGGTTACATATTATTCAGTTAATTAATACGGATACCTGCGAAGAGTTTCTGAATCTAATCGCGGTAAAATGACACACTTAAGTTCTCTAGAAAAATGCATGCTAGGTATTTAGAGGTTATAAATTTTAGGATTATACAGAGCCCAATTAACAACAGATGATTTCTTACGTAATTCGCCTGTTTTGCCGGACATCAAATTGCACGTTGCGTTCATGACACACTACATAATCTTGGCTTTGTTTTTGGACAAACGTCATTGCAAGTATATATTGCTTCTTCGCTAAAAGCCCACGATACAACAAAAGAGTAAGACAATATAATAAAGAGAAGCCCGTACTAGGTGTTGTCCAGTGGCGAAGCGTGAGGTATTCTAGGGCAAGCGGTGATTAGCAGTGACTGCAGCGGCGTCATTTCAGGTTTTTCTTGGGGGGGGGGGCAAATTTTTTTTTCGGCGACAGCGACCTTGCTGCATTTTTTAATTAATTAAGCATGTATAAAAATATAAACTTTAATAATAAAACTTCAGGTCTATGTGCTTAAGTTAGCATTATTTAAATAACAAAATATAAAACATATATATTTTATACATATAAAATTCTGATTCTAGGGGGGCATTTGCACCCCTGCCCTCCCTAAATGACGCCCCTGAGGGACTGCACAGAAGTCACAGTTTCCTGTGTAATCATTTGATCGGTAAAGGCAGGTACATCTCTCAGCCATTTCTCAGTAATACACCTAGGTCTCAGCAACACAACTGTAACCTGCTCAAAGAGTATAGTCGGATCTCATACTGCTTGCCTTGGAACACGTCCACGCTTCGCTTCTGGTGTTGTCAACAAGTATCACACACTGTAGGAACACCAAACAAAAAAAAAAAGTAAAAATTTATTAAAAATAACGATTTAAAAATAAATAATTAAATTTCAAAACTCTATTTTAATTTTTCCACAATATACCTCCACAACAAGCAAGAAGCAAGACCTTTCGTGTATACGGTTTAATTTAAATTAACTGTTGGGGAAGAGAACAATTTCTGTGGTTCGTGTGTCGCCCTGGCAGTTGCTGTAACATTCCCACCTCCATGATTGATATACGGTTGTGTACGTGACCCGCGTAGAAGCACCAGTGGAATCACACGTTAGATACAGCTTGATTGCAGCGTGCGCTAGGAAATTAATAGGGTCCGTTCAATCTCATCTTCCTTTTACGCTGCTGCTCCACTCTGGGCATTCCGAGGAGTCTTCGTGCTGAAACCGTTGATAAACCAGGTCTGGGATCAGTTTGTAGCAGACACCACATTTGGTACTGTTTGGCCTGCAACGAGCTACGTTTAAGGGGTGTTGATCCCTACCACCTTGGATTTATCTGTTTCTTCTCGATAACTTCTGTTCCAGTCGATGTATCAACATTTTTGTCACGACAGGGCATAGATACAAATTGAATCGATTTTCTGTAATTGTTGGAACCATAATTTATTTATTATTTTGCAACGGGAAACAGCTGAAAAGTAAAAATTGCTTTATTTACGGGAGCGACTACAGATGCCACAAAATTAACAGGAACAATGCCATATGGGTTCCAAAAAGAGATTGAAACAATAAACTATGCCTTGTCAGCGTGAAAAAAGTAAAACTATGTCTATATTCCCTGATTTATAAGAAAAACCGTAAAAACGATCTGACAGGGATCAATCCCCCTTAACCACAATCTAATTTTACTTCAATTTTTTTTTTTTTTAATTTATTGAATTCAATTTCTTGAATATCATGTGACGTTATGGTGACGTCATAACCTCGGCCGTTTTGTCTTTCAATTTATTGAATGTCATGAATTTCGTCAAAGATGTTCGTTTCGGTCATGTTTGAAATTTTCTAGAATCATTTACGAAAAGAGGTTTTCTTACATTATTAGTTCAAATAACATATTATTCGTTGTATTCTGTATGTGAAATGCATATCATTTTAACAATAATTACGAGCATTATTTATTTTAAATAATATATACAAAATTAATTAGAAATTTTGAATTGACTAAACGAAATATTTATGTGTCGTGGAGGGTTAATATATAATTTTAAAATAGCTACATTATTTATTTGGTGTATCATTTGTTTATAAATTATGTGATAACTTTTCAAGTGGTACCTTCATTATTGAATCAAATTTCTGGAGTCGTCCTGTTGTTCAATAAATAGAATTCAATAACTATTCGACCGTGTGAAATGGCCTTAAGAATGCTTTTTCGTATTTTCAAAATAACCCGGTACAGATGCAAAGTGATTACGAAACTGAAGCATAAGCAAATAAATGCAATAATAATTAATGGGTTTATAGACATACAACATAGCTAGAGGTACGTAAATTTCGTATATACATTCCAGGTCAGGTTGAACGCCAATTATGTATACTTCATTGTCATGTCTGTGACTTGCTGGCGGCTGTTACGAAACGCGTTTGACTACTGCAAGCCAGTAGTAAATAAGGAAATAATGCAAAGTGCTATCGCTTGCTACCTGCTTGTACGGTTATAAGCCAATAGATAATCGATTGTGGCCAGTGGGTGTATAGGACTGACAAGTCTAGCCTGCTGCCAGATGAATCCGCGAAATTGACGTACCTCTAAACAAAGCTCATGATCTGTTGACAAAATCTGTATGAAGATAATCATGCAACGCGTTAAGCTAACAGGACAGTTCAACGTATGCGAAAATGCTAACATACTTACTGCAGGATAAATAACAGAAAAGTTTTTCCTTCTGCATCAAGTTTATCAGTACTTTTTTGTTTGTTCAACTCTCCTGTTGTCTTGGTTCTTGCATGATCGCCATCATACGTGATCTTTGAAAGAATTGTGCAATGGAGCGCATGATTGTGTGTAGTTTTTTTGGACATACAACACTGAGATGTAGGTGTCTGTCAAAGAAAACTCAAGAGAATAGGAAAACATAAATGCAGAGTATGTTTTAGGTGAGGTGAGAGGATTTTACGGCCATTTAACAAAGAGGTCTTAAGACGGCCGCCTACCCCACGCTTCAAATGCGTTGCAGCGTGTTCGTAAACAGGTTGTTTCTACGAAAATATTCTACGTGCGCCCATTGTGCCAACGTCCTAAAAGAAAACAAACTTCAGACAAGGTCGGAACCTCATTGTTAAGACACCACGCTCATTGCAAACACTGTTCTAAACCCTCCAACATGGCTAAAACGGCCTTTTCAGACTTCCATACAGCAAAATGTACTAAAAGGATGTGCGTGAAACTCAGATTGCGACCTGCGCTGAACTTAGTTGCAGACTTTCCACCAATAAAATTAAATGGTCACCGCTTAACGCCCCATAGTAAAACCCGTTCGGCGGGAAGCTTGCACGCTAGTTCAGCGCTTGGCTTGTTGAGGCGACGAGGTGTTTGATGCGCGCTTCAAGGTCGACCTTACTGCCCCGTCGCTTTTGAGCCTCTCACGCGCGGGTAGACGGCGCCCTTAAGAGCCGATGAGGATGAGTGATGGTAAGGGACAACACATCAGCCATTCTCGCTCTGGGGTTAGAACCCAGGACCTCTCACACATCTCACACTACACTACGGAAGCAGGTATTATGCTATATCCAACATATTATGTATATACAACATAAAGTTCTATAAACAGAATTGGGTCAAATAAAACAAGAGCAGCCTAGTAAGAAATATAAGAAAGAAAAAAAAACACCACCAAGGCAGAAAACACAACATATGAACCACAGAAATTAGACACAACGATGTGACGAAACAAAACACAGTAGTTTTCTATACACGAACAGAAAAAACTATGTTTCGGGTACTGAGATCAGTTCCTGCATTCAGGCAAAGACACATAAGAGTCGAGTACTCGAGTGCTACTGATGGGAATAAATAGCCACAACATTCTTTGGGAAGACTCTACGCCGCTCACTCAGGAAACCGATAAAACTAAAAGGAAAATCAAATAATTAGCATTTATTAAGAGCAACAACAATAATTACAATCAGCAGAGCATTTAATTAATGCGTATGTGTATCCCATTGATTAAGAGAGAAACATCTTTAAAGCACAAAAATAAAAAAATAAAAAAAACAGCTGTCAATCGACTTACCACAACCAATCCGAGTTACTCTAAGCTGCGCCGCCAATAAGGAGATAGCTCGTCTACCGTTGGCTGTGCAAGATAAGTGGATATATTGATAAATAACATTTGTGCTTGAATTTTAGTAGTTTATGTTTGTGAATTAATTGCGTGCCGTTACTAACGTCTGAAACGAAAAACGAACCACTTTAACAATGATAGTCGAGTTACACGTTCTGATAATAACCGCTAGGCAATGTTTGTAGAGCTCAGATTTCGGGAATGATAAAAATGATTTCGCATCCTTCTGGACTTTGTAATTTGTGCAGACAAACAATTCACGCCCTGTCCTGCCGACACGATGGGTCACCAACGACAGCTAATTTTGTAGATAATTTGAGTTTTTTTTTTTTTTCGAGTTAAGCTCACGAACTCAATGTAAAGAAATAGCCACTACACCTGTGCACTCAGACAGTCCGCTATTGGTACTGATGTCAGTAATTTAAAAATATGTCCACCGAGTGTTTAGTATTATCACTCATAGTATATGCATTTAAGTCTCCGCACCTTCTGACACAGTACTATCAAGTTATATACGTCTCAAAAATATTGTTTGCAATGACTAATAAGTTAACAAACCCGACTATTGTCTTATCTGAGCATTAAAATTTCCGTACTGTCTTATACTGAGCATTGAAGTTTCCGACCCAACTACTGTCTTTACTGAGCATTGAAGTCTCCAACTAGACTACTGTCTTTCCATTACATTAAACTCTCCTCTGGTAAATTACATTATGTTTCCCCCTTGCAGCCGTGTCACCGCACCACTATACGTATGTTTCAAACGCTAATGTTCCCAGCCTTTGAGCCTTTGGTCAGACGGAAACATACTTCCTTTACTCTTTTAAGAGTGCGTTGTATATAAATAAACGCTGAAATATCAATTGATTTCTACGCTTTTTTCGAAGCCAATATGGATAAAATACTCAATGACAATCCTAGATACTGGTATTTGCCAACTTTATGAGTAAATATTTATCCGAAATTACTAATTCGTTACGCATGATCTCTTGCGCCGCAGTTAAATGCACGAGGTTCCGGCGTCAGAGATTGTGCCTCAGAAGTTCGTAACACTGGAAACAATTTAGTTTAAAATGTTGGCTAAAACTATTGTCTAGGATTGCTATTGTTTACTTTTTGCAAATTGGCTTCAAGAAACCTACGGTTATAGATTAATGCTTTTAGCGTTAAATTACGTACCACGCCCTCTTAAGTGACGGGGTTGTTTTTCTGGAGGGTTAGGCCTAATATGAAACAAAAAAATGAAGTCCTATTTAAACCTCCCCATACAGATGCATCCAGTTTTTCGCCTCAGAGATTGCAGGTTCATTAGCTTCTTTCTCAGGTAACACGATGCCAAACTCGCAGTGGGCTTCTCATTGTTACAGTGCACCGTACAAAGAAAGAGAGATAGATAGACTATCTCATGACATGCCGAAACCTATACACAGTTCGCATAGTAATCTGCACACCTAGCAATTAAAATTCTCATTGATTCGAAAATGTAAAATTCCAACTAACATTTGGACATTGTAAGGCACATGCTATTTAGGCCTATATATTGATTCGTTACGTCAACGTTTGAATACACAAAAAAAAAGTAAATAGAATATTTCTGTCACGAAAATACGAACATAGTTCCGAATCTTTTGTAGCAAAAAAAAACTTAAATGATTTGTTTCGTTTTAATTTAAATTAGTACGTCTAACGACGCTGTGTGTACATTCTCGCTGTAATATCAATGTGATAATTTTTTTTATATTTTTTTAAATTTTTTTTTCTTATTTTAGCAAAGTACATAGAGTATTTTTGACTTGATTTAACGTGATTTAGTTCTGTTACAATAGCAATAAAACACCGAAAACCTCAAAATAGAGGGGAAATACGGGATTAACGAAATTGCAGGGAAGTAATTTTAACACTGCAAATTCGTCACCATGAGTTAATGAACTATGTTAGTGTTTAAACTTCCAAGCTAATACATGTATTAATTTCCGACGCTGAAATTCAGAAAGTCCAGGAACTTACGAAGACTTATAGGTGCCAATTTTTACATATCTTAACAGCCCAATAATTTGATTAAATGCAGTGAAGTGATTTGTAGCTACGTTAAAATTATTGTGACAATGCGCGGGTAGATGTAGCCAACGCTATGTATATATATATTTTAAAATTTAATACAATTTCGTTTTAATGAGGTACAAGCAAATGACATAACATTAACGTACCCATCAACAACCTGCATTGGGGGAAAAAATAAGAATACCTGTAAAACGTATTATACGCAGAACCATTAATAAACTTTTCGATTTTAAAAACCATAGTTTGCCTCATGTTAGCAGAATCTGCAAAAATAGGTGTAATTTCTCGTTGGTAGGAGTTAACGTACACAATAAACGCAGCCCGCATAAGTAGCCTATATAGACGAAAACATCAAAAAAGTGAGAAACAGTGGGTGATTTTATCTCAGCTTTCAAGATACGCTTTCACCACAGTAAAATATGAAAATACACTGTCTCTTACTGCCGAATCGTTTTATGTTGTTTGCTAGTACAAAATCTCATCGCCGTTCCGCCGGACGCCAGACATTTCGTCTAAATCCGCGAATGCCTGTTTGTGTACTAGAAGCGGCAGACAGCTGCAGAGAACGTAACTATATAGCTATTACATAGAAAGAAATATTTTTAGAAAATATTTGTGGTCACGATTTTTCCATTTGTGTATATAAGGGGGAACACATTATCACCATAATATATTTAGCATACTCATAAATAAAATAATTAAAAATATATACTTTTAACTATAATTATTACATAAAAGGTCAGTTCAATTGTCATTGTCAAGGTTTTTTTTTAATTGAGAGAGGGAGAGACAGAGAGCGTGTGTGTGAGACAGAAAGAGAAGGGCTGTGTTCTCTGTGATTTTCTCGAGAGCCATGCCAAGAATCTAGAATATGTAATCTTAATATATAACATGAAGTGTCCTGACTGCACACTCACTCAATCACTCACTCACTCATCAACGCACATCCCAAACCGCTGGACCTAGAACCATACAATTTTGAGGGAAGCTTCCCTTTGCCCCGTAGGCACTCACTAAGAACGGAATTTTCGAAATTCGATATTTAAGGGGGTGAAAAGGGTTTTAAAAATTCCCTGATATCTCATTAACCGGGAAAGCTATCATAATTTTTTTTAAGTTCAAAATATTTCCCAAGCAAATGCATAATTGCGAATTTTTCGATTTTGCGAAATTCGAAAATTAAGGGGTTATAAAAATAACGTAAAATGTGTTTTTCATTAATCCGTGATTTCTCCTAAACCATTTCAGATAGTGAGGTGATTTTTTCTTTAAAATTATGTTTAAGTAAATATACAAACAGTATTTTTTTTTAGGATTTTTCGAAATTCGTCCTTGAAAGCTCTTAAAAAATGTAACGTGTTTTAAATTAATTCCACTTATCTCCTAAACCAGAGGAAATATAGAAATGGGTTTGCTTTAAAATAAATCGTACGTAAATATTTAAAAAAATATTTCAGGATTTTTCGAAATTCGTTTTTGAAAGCTGTTAAAAAAAGAAAACGTGTTTTCAAATGATCATCTGTACTGCTTATACCCGTTGAGATATCGAGATGGTTTTTGATAAGAATGAAGCTTGTGTAAATATCTACGAATCAAACTCAGGATTTTATGATATTCGAAAATTAAGTATGTAAAAATCAGTAAAATGTTGCAGTCTCCCGAAAAAAGTGAATGATCACGGAGAAATAATTCAACGGTTGTTTCTTTTTGCCAACCTATACTCACAAATAAAACCTCTTTGGACTGTTGCCTGTACATACGAAAGAATTATCACCACCTGCCTTTAAGTATTCACTCAGGTATTGTATAAAGTTTGTGGTGTGGGAGGGGTGGGGTTACGGGTTCGTATCCCGTGCAAGACTTTGCGATGGGAATTACTATGACATCATACGAGCATATTGCGCGCTCTCATTACACTGAACTAAGGCAATTTATAGTTCACTGTTATTGAATACGCTAGCTGTTAAATGCCTTCATCACATAATTTATCTAGAGTTACCATTTACATTACATAATTTCATGCGGGCAAAGCCGCAGCCGGGCAGCTATTTTATAGAGAAGTGAAGGTGAATTAAAAACAAAGATGTTCTGCAATTAAAGTACACTCAGCGAAGTGGACTGGATAAAGCTGTTTGTATTTGTTGTTTTAAATCTGTACAGATAAAATAGTAACACCATCTATCAATACGTAATTGAAAGTTAGTTATTCTCTTCTATAGTAAACGCGGACGAAGCCGCAAAGGGGCAGCTAGTCTCTATAAAATTAAGTGCCCCACTCACTCATTCATTCATTCATCAACGCACAGCCCAAATCGCTGGACCTAGAAACGTGAAATTTACAGCATAGCTTCCCCTCACGGCGTAGACACTCACCGAGGAAGGATTGTTCAAAAATCGAAAATGAAAGGGGTAAAAAGGGGCAAGACGTGTTTTCACGAAATTCTCGATAACTCTTTAACCTGATTATATATTGTTAATATTTTTAGTTCAAAACATTGCCTAAGAAAATACCTATTTCATATTTTTCGATTTTTATAAATTCGGAAATTAAGGGGGTGAAAAGCCCTTAATTGTGTTTTCAATAAATAATTTATTTCTCTTAAACCTTTTAAAATATCGAGGTGATCTTTGCATCAGAATGGTGCTCATGTAAATGTCTAAAAAGTGGTTTAAGGATTTTTCAAAACTCGTCCTTGAAAACCGGTAAAAAAAAATGAAATGTGTTTTCTATTAATCATCCGTATCTCCTGAACCATTTAAGATATCTAGGTGGTTTTGGCTTGAAAATGAAGCTTACGTAAATATCTGTGTGAAAAGTAGTATAATGTTACAGAACTCCCGAAAAGTGAATATTGGCTACGGAAAAATAACTCAAAAGTTGCAATCGATATGTTTTTTGCTCTACAAGAGACAGTTATTAACTATCATAGAGAAAAGAAAGATGAATTAAAAAGAGAGAGGTTCTGCAATTGAAGTACACTCAGCAAAGTGGACTGGATAGAGTTGTTTGTATTTGTTGTATTATTAAACAGCTACCTTCATATTTCTTTGCTTTCGAACATCATTTGGGGAAGTGTTGTGTTTCATTACGTACTTCGAGATAGGTGTGCTGATCGATGTTTTTCTTTTTCAGCAATATGTTATAATTTAATTGGCCCTATTAAACTACTCCCTTTTCTATGGACCCTGTTGTCATTTGGCGTCAGAATTGCACGCTCGCTCAACCAATCAATGGGCATCTCATTAATGTAGGATAGATATACCAGGATGTACATTTTCTAAGACATCAGCAGTTTTCATTACTACTCTTCCTAGACTAGCAGGAATAATAATCTGTCCATTAGATTCAGGATATGACTCATCGCCAATTTTGAGTAGAATATTGGAGAATTGCTCAGCAGAGATATAATTTTTTATTATATAAAGATATACAGAGAATATAGTCACACCGTCATATTAATACGTAATGAAAAGTTAGTTACTTTTTTCTACACGCCGGCGAAGCCGCAACGGGACAGCTGGTAATAGACATTTTGATCTGGAGATAATGCTAAGTGCAGATAGGCTGGACTGAATTAAAAATGTCGTGGAACAGTCAGAACAAGAAAATATTTTGGTTAAATATAAGTTATTCGCTTTTCGTTACAAGAAAATCTTGACGTAACGCTAGTTTCTAACCAGTACGTCACAGATGAACTTCGTGCCCAGCAATATCTCGTGTTCTCGCACAGCCGAAGACACATTTTGTTAAATTGGTTTCAAAGAAACTCATTTCAAGAGCGAAGAAGCCAGGCATGGCAAACTGTAATTTTCATCCTACGGTCATAACACAGGTACCGAATTCATTAGCGGTCTTATTTGGAAAGTAGCTCAAAAGCCGCTATAAAATTACAGAGAAAAACGAACGTTGGAGCTGCGAATGGTACGTGGTGATTTTTGCATTTCACGGCGAGCTCGTGCGGCGAGCGTTGTTGCTGGTGCTGCCATCTAGTGGCTCTCGTCGGTACTCTTTGAACCTACTGACGCGCCGAGAGTGAACGAACTTCCCCGTCTATTACAAGGCCGTGCTATAAGAGAAATAACCATACTTTTTAATGTTCATTTTACTACAGATTAGAAAGATCTATGTTAAAATAAAGTAATATACAGGTAAAATTATCGCCGCTGGTTTTGCTGGTGTCGACAATGTACCGGAAATTACTAATGCCACAACGTTTTTTGTGTGTGGATATTTAAAAGCTTTTGTGTATGCTAGCCCTGTTGATAATGTCCACAAACTACAGGAACGCATTGTGGATGGTTATGTATTTTGTATTTATTTATTATTCCGCTGAACTACATTAAGTACATAACAATACAGTAGCATAGGAATTCGTCAAGTTTACAGCAATTAAAACTCTATGCACAAGAAATATATACAAACCCTAATTGAATATACAGTATAAGTACACCAGATGATACACAAGTACATCAAGGAGAATAATAATTATAAGAATTGAATGGTATGCAGAAAAGTTACTCCAGCAATTGCAGTAACGCAATATCAATCACTTTAAATAAATAATAATGATAATATAATCATTTTGGACATAAATTAGTTTAAGAATAGACAAAAATGAAAAGATAGTGACATAGTGAGCCATTTTTCCAACATTTCCATTAGGTACTATCTTACAATCACTTTATACAATATTAAATGAACATAATTGCTTTACAATGACTCAAGTTATTTACAAGTACATAATCGCAGTTGTCACTGCATTCGGAACACACCTGGAATATTTAAACGTGTACGGGCAGGGCATCGATGCGAAGACGTGCTGAAGCCTGCCTTCACATTTCGAACACTTGTTGTAATGCCTTCGTTCACATGTGCAGCATTTTGAAGTTTCGATCCTTGGGAACACTGGTATTATATTATAGCGTTCCTGTCGTAACATGTAATGTGTCATATTGGGAAAAACTATTAGTTTCCGGAACTATGTTTACTAACATTATTTGCTTGTTTCGTCGTCCTCGACACACCCCTGTCGTTTGTACCTATAATTACTAAACATGCTTTATAGATAGCGCCACCGTAGTAAATGGGGCGTTGCTGTGTCCTCATTACGTTATTGTAACTATATTATGATTGGACGATACAAATATAATGAAGTAGAGTTTTCACTATAGCCATCTGTCCTTTTGATCCTGGAAGTACACTCGGATTACTGGGCCATCGTGCTGGATCTCGTCATAGAAGTTTAGTAAATGTCTATTTGTAATTTTCTGCATATGTGTGTACACTTAATCAATGTAGGGTAGTAAACTTTGAGCCTTTGAAATATTTAAACATTTTCTATTATATTGTATGAAAATTATGAAATAGCACTAAGTTTTATTGAGTATGCATTTTGAATTAATAAACATTTGGTTGTGATCATAATTTGATGCTAGATCTTAGAAGCTTTTTAAAAGCATGCAATAGCAATGTGTAAACAAATACTATTCATTAAAGTAATTTCGCATGTGCTAGAATTGCAATTACCTTGCAAGGACACTAAGGTGGGAGTCTTTCGATTATGCACTATTTACCTGCATGATATTTGTGCTGTTATATGCAATATTTGGTCAAAATAAATGTTTCATTTTTATTTGTGTGTTTTCTAAGGTACGTAGAATTTCGTACTTAACAATTCTTGGACTAATATTTTCGGTGATATATTTAGGTAAACTGCTTTCAAATTTGCACTTTGTTTAATCTATTTTTCTCTCTTTAAATCAATTTTTTTTCAGTTAGGCCTTCTCCTTGAGGATCTGTCGTCACTAGGTTCAGATAAGTGGTTGTAGATGTTTGCTCGCTATCCTTGGAGGTGCCGTGAGGAAAAACGGGTTTTCTCAGGGGTTTCCTAGGCACCACAATGGGGCGTCGCAAATTATTTCAAATGTTGTAAGTACAAGGTACTGTGGTTAAATGGTAGACAAGGCAATTCTGCCTTAACTTCCTCTAAACAATCTCAGATTTTGTCTATTTTCTGAAAAAAAAAAAAAAAAAAAAAAAAAAAAATATATATATATATATATATATATATATATATATATATATATATATATATATATCAATATGGACGGAAAGAAGAAGCGAATTCGACTGGAAGATCATTTTAATCGGCTACTCATTGATGGTAATGGCACGGATTATGCGCGATTGTAGCATGCACCACGCCAATGAGTTATATTGTTACTGTAATTAAAATGGTTATGTCCTTGCGATATCCCACTTCGCTGTATCTTCCATAAGCCATACATAGTTTTTAACCAGAAAAAAAAGAGTATTATTGAAAGGAATATGTCATTTGCGAGTCTCGAACACTTGAACGATAACATCTGCAATGTAACTGAAGTACCGTCAACTGGGGGGCCTTTGTCTCATTTTTCACTCCCTTTGTCTTATAAACTGCATAAACCAACTGACATCTTAAAGTTATTACATTGATATATTTTTTATTGAATAGAAGAAACTCCAGTTAACAATTTGACATCACAATACAAAACTTGAAAAATGTTCTTACCGTCGTAATTAATTTAAAAAAAAAAGTGGGACAATCTCACCTTGACATGGGGTGACTTAAATAGACATATACATCGACGGGTGAGACAATCTCTCCCTTATTTGTACATAAACAATAACATTACTGCAGTAGTACCAACCGTGTCAACATTGCAGTAGCCCATTATTGTTTTATTCGATATACCAATTCTACTAAGGAGAATCCACGATCGCCGTCTTGTTTATTTATACTGGTAAAGGATATAGCACCATGTTAATGTTTTCCAAGTAGTGGGACAAAGTCACCTCAGGGTAGACAAAGTCACCCGAGTTGACGGTACCGAAGTTGTTCATTTATAAAAAGCTCGTATGGTAACTTATATTTTATTTTCACATTAAAATCTAACAATTAAATTTAAAATACATGTTTATATATTTACTATTTAAAAAGGAAGGGAAGATTACTTGTTTACAAAATGAATTAATATAATACTGTTTTATTTAATTAATCTTTGGTAGTAACGGAAATGTTAAGTTATCTATCGTAAGTGAAAATATTTATTCGGAAGGAAAAAAAACTACTGGCCTTGTTTACTTTCGTTGTTATTATTATAAAATTCGCTATTAAATTCGGAGAGAGTATGTCTTAAGAATACTTCTTTTCGTATCTCAAATGTTGCACACAACATTTTAAAAGGAAAGAACTTCAGTTTACATAACTCTTCGCTTTATCATCACTTATCTTTCGGTTAAAAATGAAACTGTAAAATGTAAATATAGATAACGCCTCCTTTATCTTCAAATCAACGTGTTTCTAAAAGTATCGTGACTTAAATAGCTTTCTTTGCTCAGACACACATTTCGTTGTGGTTAAGAACATTTTTGTTTAAATATGAACCACTGAAGAGCAGCGATTGTTATTAAGAATTTTTTTTAAGTATACAGTATGCAGTAATGGGTAACAGAAACCGTGTTGCCATTAAAATAACTCAGCAGCAATCTTTGTGGTAAAGTTAGTTGTAGTTTTTTTATGCAATCTAAATTTAAATTTTTTTTCTACATAGGAATAATAGTGTCATAAAATAAATTAATTAAGGGGGAGAAACAAGTATACCAAATAGGCTATATGTGTTGATATTTTCTTTAATCACTGTTAAGGAGAGTTCATAACCGCATGCTACATAGTCTCAAAGAAAATACTTTTGCTGTGTACGTGTTTAAAGTGCGTAGAAAAATTGATGCTTAAAATTTTTCTGTAATACCCCAAAAAAATATTTAGAATTTTTAAAGCTTAGGGTTGAGATACTCGGAAACGAGTCCACGCACCTGCAATAAGTCTTAATAAAAAATCTAAATGTAGGCCGCCTTCCGTTATTCACTGATTTCACTGGCCAGTGCTTTCAGTAATATCAGCTATAGTTCCGATATTGCTGACGGCACTGATAGTCACTTTACCAATATATTGTAACTTCTGAGGTAAATTGTCAATTAGCCTGGTTGCAGAATGATAGTGGATATTAGTAAGAAATGATGTTCTATGTAAGATACTATGTATTTATAAGGCTTTTGTTACTGGTTTAATTATGCTATAAGTAGAAAATTTAATGTTTTCATTACAAATATGATTGAACGAAATGTGTGAAGGGCCGGTAGTGTTAATATTTCTAAAATAGCCATAAAACGACTTTTCCACACTACCGTATCTGGAAAAAATGCCATCTTGATTCAAAACACACTAAGTTTGGAACATGCGTTGAAGTTTAAACCATAGTTGTAGTGACTAGCGCATGGAGATAATACACCATTACATATCGTCACTGATTTTGTGAAATCTCCTATGTGTTAAAATCAAATTTTGCGGGAGGGACAAATAAACATATAGACACTAACAGTGTTATGGTATTTGCTAGTAACTACAGTAAAATGTCATAAAAGCATAATTTCTATTCACCTGTGTAAACTGTAGCACAAGCACATGCACAGAGAAAATA